>JAGXCT010033694.1:16355-45226 GCA_022495035.1 Philopotamus ludificatus | reverse complement strand
ATGCGAATTACTCGTTATGCGAGGTGCTCGTTAAGAGAGGTTCCACTGTATAAACAACATGTAAAACAAAAAAACATAGAAATATATAACAGATTTCCTAATAATAAGAAATTCTACAACTCAATCTTATAGACATTTGCGATTAGAACACATAAATTAAAACTGAAAGATGATTAAATTGTTTTAAAAATATTACATATACATGTAAATATTCACGCTGAAACAGTCGGAAGAGTCAGAAGAACAGTCTTGATATATTTCGTATTAGACACTGCGTTTAAATTATCATTTTTCCCACTAAATGTACGATAAATGCTATAAAAAATCTAAACCAAGGCTCTATTTCCTTAAATTAAATAATTATTAACATTATAAATATTTTTTTACTCATTTGTGAAGTTTCATGTTTCAAGATACATCAAGATTGCTTTTCAGCTTTGTAAAATATCTTAACATATACAGGGTTTGTTAAAAAAAAATGTATTTTTTTAATTCCACATGGCGTATTGCAGTTCAGTTGTTACAATTTTATTGCTCCGTGACGTATTTTGGCATTGAATAATTTATAGCGGTGTTAAATGCTTAGTATATTGTGGGTAGTTAGGTTTTACGTATGTAGTGTGTCAGACGATTTTTTTACTTGAGGAAGAAAATTTTAAAAACAACAACATTATGGTGACTCAGTCTTTGTATTCGTCACGTCGGTGTGATTTCTTCCTATTTTTTTTAATGTCGTAAAGCGATTATATATCATTATTGTTACTAGTATTTGTATTATTATTTTGTATATAAATTATTAATCCACTTTTCCTTATTTCGGAGAAACGTGACCATCTGCATAATTTCCCATATGCAGGACCACGGACATGGTTTTCATGGGAATTTCCCGCTGCCTCCTGATAAGTGCTGCTACCCATTTTCCAGCTTTTATTTTTGACAATTCATTTTTTGTGAAATGATTCCTATTTTGAGAATTCTTCGGAATGGTCACCCATCCGATTAATATCTGCGTTAAGTAGTAGTTAACTTGACAATTATAATTCGATTGTAATTACTTTCAAACTATGACGGGATCTATTCCTACTTATTTCTTATCTATTTCCGAATATTAAATTAAACACGAAAAAACGACGATTTTCGAACATTGAGGATATAAAGAAAGAATAACTAAAGTAGGTAATCAGGTCGATTTTTTTCCGTGACGATAAATTAATATTTATAATAATAAATAAATTAAAAATATAATATTAATGGTTTTTCTATTCCTATGTAAACAACGAATAAACATTTTTGCCTTAAAATTAAAATTAAAATTACGAGATCAATTTTATCTAACAGAACATATTCTCCAATTTGATTACACAACTCGATTCAATACTTTTTTGCAGGTTAGATGCGTTCCACGAAAAACCGTGTTAAAAAGAATTTGTAGAAAAATGAAAGGTTGGTTCATTAAATAAAAAAAAACTGTGTTATTACGTAATAATGAAAATTTATTAACATATTGTTTATACATATGTATTACTATATTTATTAAGAAAAAATAATGTGTTATTAATTACTTTACTGTGTTGTTAAATTTCTTATTATTAGGAAATCTGCTATACACTTCTTTGTTTCTGTTTAACACGTTGTTTATACGTAATTTATAACATGTTGTTTTAAATCTTGTTCTATGTTCGGATCATATGTAAGAAAATCCAGATATATTTTACTATTTGGTTTTTCGAAATTATTCTTTACTGATTTTGCTGCTCTCAGCAATATTTTTTTTATGAGGATTTTGCCGATTTTTCGGAGTAATCTATATTTTTGGAGTCTAAGTTTTTCAACACAATGCGAATAAAAGAATTTTTATGATTATCTGAGCATTATAAATATGCTTTTCTATAGTCTCGTAATTATTACGCGCATTATAAGAGATGTAATTTTTATATTAACGTCTAAAATATTATATAATATTTAAATAATCATTTAAAAACTACGAAGGCCGCTACTAAAATTGGTTATAAAATAAATAAAATAATATTTATTCCATTTGTCGGCTTTTCTATCATGTTGTATGTGTATAAGAGGATTGTTATTTTGTCAGATTTGTTTTTACATACTCGAACCGCAAGATTGTTTGATCTGTCCAATATTTGCCGTACTGAAAAATAAATATGTGCATATGTTACGTAAATTGCAATAACACAGATATGTTTACAGGCACTATAGCGAGTTATAAGTTGTGCTGAAACTCAAGTTGTAGGCAGCAGGTGCAGCAGAACTGCCCGGCCATCTAGATTGCGCGGAACGGTCCTCAGCGTTCTTTGAATTGATCGCGGGACGAGGCCAGCTCTTTAATGATACCAATCAGAGACCCCATAAATTTAGGCGAAATCTTTAAAGATGCATATACTTATTAAACTTAAAAAGAATCGCTGCCCGGCGGCTTGTGTTTGGACTCGGAGCACGTTCTTGTAAATAAAGTTAACAGCCACGGTTGCCCCCGTCCATGCCTTAAAATCTGTCTTCAAACCCGCTAGACCAGTCATCGTGCTAAGTGAAGACTTTTTTGCCTCCGCTTATACTCCGTCCCCCTCTATCGTGCTCTGGATCGAGTTTGTGTCAGGTTGGTGGACAGGGAGGGCAAATTCACTTAAGCAAACATGAGAGGTTGTCGGAGCACGTGGTTCTTATTTTTCCTGGCGCGGTATGAATCTTAAATGTGATATACGCGTGTATGGTTACATGATGGAGTAAATAAAAATTATCATTCTTGGAGGTGTTAGGTGAATACATTATTTTTATGTTAAGTATATAGCAAAGGAAACGGCGACAGAGAGTGTATAAGTTGGTTACGTTCGTAGAGAACCACTCTCTATATAAATATAATTAAGGATTAAATTGCAGGTATTTATTTAATCACTTTTATATTATATAAGTGTATGAAATATCAGCGTTTCTTGCATTTTAATGATAATATTGAGGAAAGCTATACTTGGGCTATAAAATCAGATAAATAATAAAATATTATATATGTACGCTTTTTGAATTATCTATATTATTTTATGGGTAAAATAATGTCAGTAATATAATGTTTATTTTATTGCTGTGGAATGCAATAATTATATTTTTAATGGTTTTTGTTATTAAATTCGACTAATATGGCGTTTTTTTTTAATTAGAAAAAAATATACGCGTATTAAAAAAATAATTTATTATCGATCCATCAATAACGTTGTATAGTAAAGTATATTTTTTTATTAAAAAATCGTTGTTTTTCCCCACTGATTTTATTGAATTTGGAAGTTTAGTGGACCCGTGTGATATATGATATTAGTATTTACATTTAATACAGTATATTGCAATAAATTGGAAACGAAATTTTTTCCCATTTAAGCAAAGTCTCAAATAAGCGAAGTCTAGATAAGTTATTAAAATTAATATGCATTTCTAAATTAAAAAAAACAAATAAATTATAAGTAAAAAAATGAAATTATAATGTATAATAAAAATATCATATGTAATACAAAATAATCAAAATTACTAACAAAAAAAATCTTCAACAAACAATTATAACAATAACAACTCAAATAAACCTTTAAAAAAATATTCCTTCAGGAATTCATCAAACCCAGTGATACTTTTCAATCATCTGATCAATTTATTAATCGGCCTTAAAACCCCCGATCACTGAAAGGTTGTGACAAAATGAATTTATCTGTTTATTGGAGAGCCAATAAAAAGGCTTGGACCACAAGTATTATTTTTAAGAGTTGGTTTTACAAATGTTTTATACCTGACGCAGAAGCTTATATGAGGAAAAAGAATCTTAAATTTCAATTATTATTGATACTGGACAATACACCATTTATTATTATGTATTGTTATTAATTGTTATTTATTGTCATTTATTGTCATTTATTGTTATTTATTGTTATTTATTGTTATTTTGTGGTATTTGGTGGTATTTGGTGGTATTTGTTGTTATTTATTGTTATTTGGTAGTATTTATTGTTATTTGTTGTTATTTATTGTTCTTTGTTGATATTTGTTGTTATTTGGTGGTATTTATTATTATTTATTGGTATTTATTGTTATTTGGTGGTATTTATTGTTATTTGGTGGTATTTATTGTTATTTGGTGTATTTATTGTTATTTTATTGTTATTCAGTGGTATTTGTTGGTATTTATTGTTATTTGGTGGTATTTATTGTTATTTTTTATTATTTATTGGTATTATTGGTATTTATTGTTATTTATTGTTATTTATTGTTGTTTATTGTTATTTATTGTTATTTATTATTATTTATTATTATTTTTAGAAAAAGCCTTGACCCTGTGGATGTTTACGGAAATTTACCACTTATTTCAGTGTGATGCGACATTACCATGACAATGTCAATTAATTAAATTTACTGCAAAAAATATTATTACCACGCATTCGGGAGGACTTTGGCGAAGATGGCCCGCTTTATTTCCATTAGGACGGAGCACCTCCACACTATCATCGTAATATCTTGATTGGATCAAGAAGTCCCATAGAATACTATGCCCGTTCCCTAGACCTGACGCCACTGGATTTTTTGGACCTTAAAAATAAAGCCTACAAAAGTGACAATCCCGGAGAATTAAAAGCAGTATTTTTCTTATTGATAGACGATTATTTTTTTAAATCGTTTTATATAAAAGTAAATATTGCTTTTTGGTTCTTGATTAGTCTTTATTTTTTTTTTCAAAAGTGAAAAATAGCTAAATGAAAAAAGGATGGAAAAAAAATATCTATGATATCATTTATTGATGATAATATTTCTAAGTAATTTAAAAAATAGAAATATAAGACTTGGGACCCTTTTTATAAAAGTCCTGTCGGCTCAGTTACAAAGTGTAAAACAAACAAAATTCCAAAGGAGACAGCGTCATCTAAGCCATATTTACTAATATAATGCTTCATAAAATCCCTGCAGGAATGAAGGAATGCTAAGTGCCCAAGATTATTACACGAATCTTCATAAAAAACGGGTAATTTCCATTGCGCGACCACCCTGACCGTCTACACTAGAAGAGGAATTAGACGCAGCCAAAGGCATTACTGCTATAAATCAAGGACTTTTATCTGGTAATCTTTATATTATGACTGATTACCAGAGGTCCCGGTGGGCAATAAATAGACCCTGGGCCACTGGCGTCCCCGTGTTTCGGATACGCACCGAATGTCCAAAGCTCGCCGTGATATCAAAACTAACAAGAGGTCTCGTGGGGTACCTTTTTTATGTCTTGTTGTAACCGTTGAAATCTTTTTATTGGCCCTTTTACCGGTGAGAAATGGACCTCGATCGGCCTTTTGTTGTGGAGCCGCTCAAGGCATTTCTGACGTTAAAAAAAATCCAAGTACGCACACGATAAGATACGACACAACTGTCGAACACATATAAATTATAATCGATTTTTTTATATTAACTGTAAACATTTTTGTTATTAAATACATTTTAATAATATTTAATATACCCTGTTTGTTCGTATTAAATATAGCGGCGACTGATCGCATACTAAAAACAATAATTTTATCGACACATGCGACAAATTAAATTTATAATTAATTAAAACCAATTTATCGATAGATAAACATTGGATACACACATTCCCCGGAGTATGCTGTATGTGGAATCTTCAAATGGGATAGGTCTGTTTTAAATCTCATGCTGAGCACACCGTGGGGGTGAGGCTATATTGACACTGTTCCTATCTTACGAACCAACCTTTAAATAAATAATGATCCCATCCTATCTCTGTATCTAAGAACATGCGAGGAAGTAAGTCAAAGTGGCAAAATTCTACCGTTTGACTTACGAACAAATATGGCGGCAAATGAATCGTATTATTCAAACATTTTATTAAAAATAAATCGTCTTCATCCGGACCCCAATTATCCTGACAGTTTGAAAAGGTTCTCCACAACATATTCATTATTCCATTTCATTTTGTCATTTGATAAAAAAAGTTTTTATATGACTGATGTCTGGAGCAGGTAGCCTCTGACTGACAATTAACAGACCCGCATTGTTAAACCTCTGACTTAACTTTTATCGAGCGGCTACAAAACGAAGCTACCAGCAAATGTATAATTTTATATGCGTTATATAAAAACCACGATAAAACCACTTAGCACTTTTTGAATGTATACTACGAATCGGGACGCGGAGATATCATCTTACTACTGTGTAACATTTTTTTTTCATTTATTTTTCCGCTCCAATACTTTGTAGAATGTGATTTATCTAAGTTTAAAATGAAAGAGTGTATGGACCGAGCTTATCAACCCTTGTGCAGGTCATGGAAAATTTTTCTATGACCCTTGTGTGTTTTATGAAAACGCGACGAAATCCGGTCATAAATCAAAACTGAAATATATATCATAAACATAAAAATTGACACAAAAAATAGTAATAAATTGAAATCGTAAGATATCGATGGTGTTTGATGGTATTTTTTATATTATTATTTCTCCAGTCACGCGTTATTTTTTCAGGACGTAAGGCGGAAAATTGTATGCTTACGTTTCATATATTATTATTATATGATTTTTTTTTATATAGCGAACATATTTCATTAAAGTTATAATATAACTTGAGATAGCCTTTAAATTGTTTTTTCAATGATAGAAATTATGATCAAAAAATCAAATTAGAAGATTTATAACTATATAAGATTACGAAATTAACATATAGTCAATTTTCATAGACCTAATTCTTATTTACTGATTTAATTCGAATCTACTCCCATTTTGAATAAAAAATGTGACGGATGCCTTTAATTTCAAGATGAAGATTATTCACTGAAGTAGATCTCGGCTTTTTCGTTGATTATAGAATCAAGAAACACTAATTCGCTATTCAGTCAAAGCAGTAGTTTCCTATCCTCAACTATGTCGCTTGATTCCAGTTACAGTTTCTTATGCACACCTATATATATATATATCTATATATATTTTTATTGTTTTGCTTATCCAATGCTATTTGTTTTCTCCTTCAATTTGTTTTTCTCCAAAATGTTTATTGATCTCTTATATGAAATAAATACATTTTTTAAGCTTTTTTTATTGATTTAATTTATTAAATAATCTCCATCAGTTTTTATAACATTATTACATATTTTTATCAAATTATTAATACAATTAAAGTAAAACTCTCTCGACTTTTAAGTAAAAATGCATTAGGATTTATTTTTACCTGCACTATTGCATCAATGGATATAAAAAAGGATTGTGCTTGTGTTTTGCCCTTAAAGCATCAGAAATTGGTAGCTGACAATTGTAAAGGAATCCCAACGTCGTACTGCGATGTAAATGTCTGTAAAAAGTATTGATCTTCACCGCGATCTTCCAGGTGTTTAGACGTGCATTTGTGTAATTTACGAATTTTATCTTGTTGTCATCAGACTTCAAAAGACACCTCGTCCGTGATTTATCAGTCAATGAAAAATCCTTAGATCGATATTTTGAAAGCCACCTTTGTATCAGTTGTATTTTAAGAACATCTCTGCCATTGCAAATATTTTTGGCTGCCACAGTCGCAGTATTGATAAGTGTTCTATGCTTTAATATATAAGGGCTCTATGCTTTACGCAGGTTAGACCAAAACTGAATCAATAGAAAGCAGAAAGAAAGTATTTTTAAAATATCAATTTCGAGTAAAAACTTTTTTCCTAGGATCATTTAATTTTTGCATTAAATCATTAAATTCATATTTTTTTAAAATAAAATATAAAATTTGTACCATAGATTGTATTATAAATTCTTCTTTCGTGTAATTAGCTGATTATCTGATAATGAAAAAAATACAATACAAAGCGAGGTCAAAGTTGCCACTCTCTATTCAGTCATTACAGCTAGTTCTCGATTTACGACAGGGTTTCGTTACGGCCAAACGATCGTAAGTCGAATTTCATGCAAAAAATGAATTGACATAAAAGGCATGCAATACCTTAATTATCTTAAATAAATAATTATAACCAATGTATTTATTAAAATTTTCTGGAGTATTTTCATCATCTGTGCTAGTTATATTAATTGGTTACTTATTCTATTTTTCAGTGATTGTAGTGATGAGGTTGGCTATTCATAATAAAATGTCCAGTTTTTGTATCTATTATTTAAAAAAATATATAAGAGCTTGCTAATTGACTTGACGTACCTTCAAAGATCTATTGCTATCTAACTCCATATTTTAGAATTTTTATTTTCCATAGTTATGGATATCAGTTCATCAGAACAAAATCTTTGGTACAATTTTTTTGGTAGTTCCTTTAATTTATCTAGTTCTACTCCTTTTTCTGTAATTTATCCTGTAATATATTCTTGATTTATCTAGTTCCTTATTTTTTTTTCAGTAATTCGTTCTTCATTGTTAATTTTCGGATTAATAGTTGTTTAATAATATTGGTTATCATTTCACCTTCTCATCTGTACTAAAACTCATATTCTTAATATAACGTTTTAATATTTTATCCATATGTCGTTCAAACATAACGTCATTATGTTCAATCATTCTTCTGAGATATTTTCATTGCATGATAGATCTAGTATATTTATTATACATTATATAAGTCATTATTATTTTATTCAAAAATAATTATAGCCTAAGATGCAATCGACTGCATCAACATTATATTTGAATAATATTCCGATACATGCAGGGAATATTACCAATTATTAACTAACTGTATTTTATTTTACTACTTATTTTTCTAGTGATAATGAAAATGACAATATCATCTTTATCAATTAGTTATATTTCAACATATTTATTTTTATTATTTCTTATTCGATTTTGAGACGTTTTTTAAGAGATGTAGTTTTTTAAATCGATCTAGGCTAAGAGATATCATTGAAGTGTTTGCACTATCCTTGACAAAATAAGAGAACCATTGTTGCAAAATTATTATTCACCGTTACCGCATGCAATAGAGATTTATTATTTAGTCGTACTTGCATTATTCATATGCAGTACGTGTCTGGGATTTTTTTCTCTGATTAGCATCAGAGTGACGCCACACTTTCAATATCAGACATCACTTAAAATTATTGCAACAACTGGCGAAAAAAAATGGACATAATGGGGATATGTGAGAAGTTGCATTGTGCCATTAGCATACCTCGTTATTCATCAAACAATTTTTAAATCAAACACATTAAGTCCCTAAACATCCCATGAGAAAATAAATTGGAAACCTGAACGTAATTATACGCCGAGGCAAAACGATGTATTATTAATAACCGTTCACGTATTATAGTTAATCATATGTATGCAAGATTATTGCCATACGCTAAGTCGATAATTCATTAAAAAAAACAACTTTAGTACTATTTGCATCGCAAAATACCTAATTGTTAATAATAAATTAAACACCATAATAAAATAAGAACTATGATTAAAGGTTACCATAATTATATAGAATATTATTTATGAGTAAAATTGTTATAAAATCAACCATGATTGACAAAAAAATAGTCTATATATTTATGCAAATATTATGTAATTGTATGCATTGCATTTAAACGTGGGTAAAGTGATTGAGGATGCTGTCGGGCATTCCCGAATTGTTTCGAAAGTTTTCCATTGGAAATCGCTATATACGTAAGTTTTCCACCAAACAAAGAGAACACGTAAGAAAAGTTGTGTTTGAATAATAGCTTTGTCAAGTATTTCCGGAATCCTACCGAGGAATTATAGACGGTGAAATTTTGCGAAATATTCAAACGCAGGATACAAATTTTGGGTCAAACGGAAATGCTCAGATGCCAAAACAAGATGCATTTTCGTTTAGTTTCTACATGAATTTATTCATGATGTTTGAGACATTGAATACAGAATGATTCTATAATTATCAAATAATATTTTAAAGCTAGAGGCGGCTCTTGTCTTGAAAAACAGGTGTATATTTAATACAGTGACGTCGTCAAACAAAAATATTTTTTATTAATATATAAAAAATTATTAAACAAAACTCTTGATGTTAAAATATGTATTTTTCACAAAATCAAATAGAAATCGTTTTTATTAATATTTATTTATTTGAATATTTATCCTCAAAGTGTGTGAAACACGAGCGTTTGAACATTTGAATCAATCAAATTGATGATGCTTTAAAAGATTTTCATCAGTCGGTTGATATTAAAATTCCAAGAGAAATGCAAAATATTCATCGAAAAACATTGAAAGTATGCTTTATTTTTAGAATCGAGTAAAAAATATAAACCATAGCATACAGGTCTGTTTACAGCCATAGATTAAATGTCAATATTATTTATTTTTATATGCAAAAGTTCAATTATTTATAGAGATTCGCAATAATATTTACAGCCAGCATAAGGTCATTCAAATAAAAAAATAATATTAGCATATTGCTGAATAGTTTCATAATTAATTACCGCAAGAATACAATTAATTAATGGAATGACACTGAGCGGAGTTAGATATATGGATATTGTGAAATGCGGCATCCTTTAAAATCCCGGACTGGGAATTCTGAAATTCTCCGTGTAATTCCGCGCTTCAAGCACATATTAATATCCATCTCGTACGTCTTTGTCAGCAGTTGGAGCGTTGAATTGAATACAAATTTTCAATAGTTTCATCGTCCTCTCAGAACAGGAGTAATTGCACACCTTGTAGTTAATCACAAATTCATGGAACAAACGATTTTACATGGAAAACATATTGAATGACCCACACATATGTGGATAGTATTACTATGAATACTAATTGCCGATGAAAAGGAGCCGTAGAGAACGTAGTCATGAAGAAATGTATCATTACATCATCAATAATCATGCCAGAATTTAAATATAGGAACAATTTTCAGATTAAAAAAATCCAATTAAATGATTTTTCAGGTCAAAGCAGTATTTCAGCCAAAATTTGTCATATAAAGCCTATTACTAATGAAAATATGGAATAGCTTAATATTTGCAGATTTAATTAATATTTAATAGTAAAATATCGTCATAAGCGCGCAGAAAAATCATATATTTAGATTAAAAATGATTTAATACAAAAATCGCATCCATTTTCAATCGTATGACCCATATTGAATTACAGTATCTATGAATAATGGCTAAATAAATCACAAGAAATTTATATATTTTCTGAAATCCAGTACGGAAATATTAAGCCGCAGCAACAGCATTCAGGCACGAATAACTAACATAGGATAACTCTTCTCAAGCACAAACAGATACATAAATATATTTATAAATAGGCAAAGTGATAATCAATTAGAATTGTTCATAGATGAATAAACGTCAATGCATATCTTCAGATCGATCTCTGACATAGACGCGGAGTGAGATCGTATTGAATACATACATTAAAGGTGAGAAAAATATACAAGGAGTTTTATTTGCTTTGTTTATTCATCAATATTAACTTTATTCATATCAGAGTTATCCTCTTAAAATACATCATACATTTGTGGCAATGCTTTTTTTTGTTATTTAAAGCACATAGGAACGCAATTTTGGGCTTAGCTTGGGCGATTTTGTTATTATTTCCCGAATATTGGAAAAACATCATTATATATGTATTTTAATTATTTTTAAAAATAGAAATATGTCATAGTTCTAATGGTTACCAATATTTTGAATCTTTGACATTAATAAAAAAAACGCCAAGAATATCAAAACAGGAGAAACTTATTCGACAGTGAACAATAAAGTAAGCATCCAATATGGTTACCAATATCAATATATGTTATGGATTAGTATACCAAAGAGTGTATAAAAAATAGAATAAGTGGAGATAATGGATCTCCTCCGATTACATACACCATTACCCACAAGTCATAACATTGGTTATGAATAAGGTTGCTAATATTGATTTTTTTAATAATATAATCGCACGTGAGGTCTTTACAGTTTTTTATCGAAAGTGAAGCCGAGGTACTTTGTTTCAGAATTCCACGTAATAAGGGTATTTTTAATATTAACATTTGGCGGATTTGATATTCTTTTTAAAGAAAATAATATTGCCTATGTCTTAGAGCAGGGTTTCCCAAACTTTTTCAGCGACGGAACACATCCTAAAATTTTGGCGGAACACTTTGGAATCAGTTTTTTACATTTTTAAAGGAACTGATAAAAAAACGTAATTAGTGGGAAAACGTAAATTCGGGGTACTAAATACAGTAGAACCCGTTTTTTACATTTTTGAAGGAACTGATAAAAGTATATATATTGAAAAATATTTAATTCCTTAACATAATTTTTAAAAGGGTGTATTTGATTTGTAAGTGAATGCATTTGTCTCTCCAATTGTATGAGCTTCACTATTAAGTGCAATACGATTATTCACGCGATAAGACGCTTCTGTTGCATTTTCATTTTCAGTTTTAGCCATTGTAATCATTTGAAATTTTGACTTTTCTAGTGAGTTTTTCCTTTGTAATCAGAGTGTGTCGCTTCGAAGTGCCTGCGAAGTTTAGCTGGTTTTCAAAGAACTGCTTATGTATTTTTGACACAAACCCCACATTGCATCAGGTGCATCTGAATTACCAATATACATAAATCCAAAATTTAAATAACTTTCATCGTACTTCCGTTTTGGTCTGTTCATAGATGACACTTGTTCTTCAATATTCGATTTTGAAGAAATCACAATTTTTGGATTATTTTCTTCTTCGATGATAGATGTATCAGAAGAATTTTTGTGAAATATCTATTTAGGCTCCACGGAACACCTAATTTGGGTCCGCGGAACACTGGTGAACATAGTTTGGGAAACCCTGTCTTAGAGGGATTGATTTGAATTACCAATTTGTCACACCACTTTTGAAGTTTGTTTGAATATATGTAATTGCAATATTTTAAGATTGGGGAGAGATTCGATCCTTGAGGGACTCCAGCCGCTGATACTTTGATGGATCGATATTTTAATAATTATTGAATCAATTTAATATATGGAAGGGAATAACCAGCCGAGATGAAAAATTAGACTGTCATGTCAGACCCTGTCAAAGGAACGAGTGATATCTAAAAAAAATGTACCGGAAGAGTGTTTAATATTAAGACCTATTCTGATAAATTCAGAAACGCGAACAAGTCGGTAAGTACCTTAAGTGAGGGATGAGCAACCTTTTTTAACAATGGGCCAGCTACCAATTTAAAAATGTTGTGCGGGCCGCATGTAAGAAATTTATGATAATACAAACACTGAACAATGATCTCAATATTAACAAAATAATCCTCATATAAAAAATACAGAAATAAAACATTTGTTATTAACCGATCTGCCATGGCGGCTTGATACCATCCGCGTAGCCCGAAGGGGGTCTATTTAACGTATACGTTTCAATCGCTCTTGGCACATCGTACTGGATGCGAACGAGAAAAATAATGGCTACAAAACGTGGCTGTATTGTGTTTTTTTTCGCATTGTGGACAATAAGGTCGATGTTTACTTATAATATTTATTTTTTATACTATATAACCCTTTCAACCCTGACCATTTTTAGTCGAAACTCTGTTCTACTCTCATTAATTTTATTTTTTGTATATAAAAGAAAATCATTGGCAAAAGGATTAGGAAACATCTACAGGATTTGTGATCTGATATCCTATTCAATAAAAGACATTTTTTTTAATAAATTGATTAAACGTGGTACTATTTTTTGCTAAAAAATCTTTTAAGCCAATACGTCTGGTCCTTTTTTACTCTTTCCACAGAGTGGAAAAGGTTAAAAGAGATATTCGAGAAAAATCAAAACGTGCGATCTTAAATAGAACCCTTCGGCACGGCTAGGTTAATAGAAATACTATTAAAAAAACGGCGAAAGTATATGATTACGCCTATGGTACAATAAAGCTGTGGGACACTGTAGGAATTTTAAAAGTTAAAATGTAAAATCTTCGAAGGGACGCACGAGAAAGTGTGGCGGGCCGCTGGTTGCTTACTCCTGCCTTAAAGTCTGCAGTTAATTTAAATAGTCTATCGATATTATTTTTTGTAGGAGTTTGCCCATAAAGGAAAGGAGGTTGTAGGGGCGGTAGTTATCAATGTGGTTAGGAAGTTTACCGGATTTGGGGATGAGGATGATGATTAACAGTGTTAATTGAATTAAATTGTAATGAAGAGTTAAAAAAAAAACTAAGCATACCTTTAGGAAGAAGAAATTTTATAGCTTTAAGTGAGATTTTGTCTAGGCCCAGAGCTTTTCTATCTGTTTGGGTGTGTAGGAGGGGAGAAGATGGATTCTAATGAGTCATCAAAGGGTGACTTATTTCTAGATTTTAAGGGGGGAAGATTTTCTGAGATGACCTGGTCATCGATCAAGGTATACAGTAATGCTTTAATTTTTTTTAGAAAAACATCCTAGGTTTAGCAACCGATCGACTCCTATTCTATTGTACGATAATTCTAAACACCACATCTTGCCCTCATTGATTACCACTTCTTTTGGTATTTGAGTAACTTTTTTAATGCTGTAAAATAGGACGTCTAAGATTTAATTGACTCAAGATTACTAATCTTTTATATCCGTACAACATGGGTGTAAAATTGATTAATATAACTATTTATTGTCACATTTTATTTTATCAACAACTTTTATTTTCTATTATTATTTAAATAAAAGACAATCTAAAATTCATTTGCATCCATCTCCTTAACGATCCATTTTTTTCTCTTTAATATTTCTTTACTTAATAATAATAATATTATATATTAATAATAATTATACATTTATTGGGGGAGGGAAAATACGTAGATATCCTTTTCTATATGTATTGCTACGCGTATCAGTCTGGACCTCGCCCTAGCCATTGCGAGTAGTCGAAGAGCATGTTCAAAGCATGGGAAATCTGCAAAAGAGCATTAATTAGTATTATTTATAGGTCGAGCCTGATGCATGGGAGAGGTCACAGGTGATGTGTGGTCCGTGGTTCACCTGCGGGTCGACCGACCGGAGCGGAAGCGCTCGACCGGCAACCCGATAGCAGCCAATGGTGGCCGAATAAAAAAACCAAACCCAACTAAATTCGAGCATCCCCAATTATTTTTCCGCTTATGCGATTATGCAAAAAAATTAAATAAAATTACGACAGAGAGCGTGATGATTTTTTTTTTAAAAATGCTTAAATCTGCCGGAATAGTATTAATATAATTTAAATCTCTCGATCCGCATCTGGAGCAAAAGCTTTCATTCACTTAATCGGGGGGAAAAGTCTGATAAAAAATACATGACTAATATGAAAAATTTAGCTGCAGACGAGACGGAAAATAGAATCCATTTTAGGGCACGTAGTCACATTACTAATTTAAACTGAGACTAAAAACACGCACATTCCATTAAAACGAATTTAAAATGAAAGATATATATTATTTTATTTAGAATCAATTATTATAAGCATTCTAATTCATTTATTTTTCAGATGCAATAACATAATAAATTTTCTATTTTCCTTATATCTTATATATCAGACATATTTGGACATATTTTTTTCGCCGGGAAAATATTCCTTCATATCGCTTGTCGTAAAATTGGGATATCGCCTCCGTATGCAGCATGTGTGTGCACGTTGAAAAATACGTAGTTTCCGAGTCAACATTTCTCTGAGCACTTCCGTAGCCCAGAGGGTCAGATACGACCTGTCGTAGATGGCAGGAACCTAGGCCCTTCATTCCCTGCAATAGGATTGACATTCGCGCGGCCCGCATATGAAACTTTTATTTTCCGTATCCGTTTGAAAATTCAACTTGACACGGCCGAAGCGGTTCCAAGGATATAATACGAGTTCTATAAAACTACTAGAGTCGATGCTGAATAATGTAATACTTTCGGATATTATAATACGCGGCTGTAAAATACATCCGAGGTTATCTAAATAATGGAAAATATCATATTTTCAATATCTTAATAAAAAAAATACTGTACAATTGACACCCCAAACATTTCAAGATAAGATATTGATGAATCCTTTATCAATATTATGACGTTTTTTTAAAAAAATGGATTATTCTAATAATAAAAATAGTTATTCATGATATGCTTCATAATTTTGGACGATATTTTATATTTTTTAACTAATCAATATGACGCGTAAATGACACGCACACTCGACGATGTCGCGCCGCAGACTAAGGACACGCCGTTAACTTGGCACATCGTACCGGATGCGAGCAAGAAAAACATCGCGCCCGTGGCTACCGAAGCGAATATTGTGGTTTTTATTTTATTTATCGCAATTGCGGACAATAAAGCTCAATGATTATTTATAATTTTTATTCCTTAGATTTTTATAAACAAATACAAACGTTTATAACGTTTAAGATTTATATTAAAAGAGTTATTCAAGAACATTTACAAACTTGGGATCTTCTAACCCTGAAGCGGGTTTTTGCCACTTGGAGGACACTACGTGATCTCGAGCAGAGACACATCCGTCTTAACATTGATGCCAGGACTGTGACGGTCGTCCTCCAGGTTATCTTGGCTCTTCAAATACGGGTCAGGTCGCCACTCATAAGCCCAGGAACCGAGCCAACGGATTGTATCAATAATGATCAGACGAGGCTAGGGCCAATTCGTATTTAATCCAAGGTGTCATCGGGTGCTACGGGCACCTCCCGTAGCACACACGTCTACAAGTCTACGTTTACAAGACCATTGTACCTGCAGAATTTTATATCAATTATTATTTATATATTTTTCCTCAAAAGCTACTACTTTATTCCATCCTTTTAGTAATTTTAATATGTCATTTGCATAAAAATAGTCTCATTTCCAATTATTCGATATTCTTAATTTTTTGTAGGCGTATTTTTAGAAATAATTGAAAATATTGATTCGAATACTGACAGATCAGACGTTATTGACTTGCCTGTTATTATGAAATTATTATGAAAAATCGCAAAGGCCACCAATGTATATAAATACCACAGAAAAATACTTCAGAATATTTGTTGAAAATATATCGCGTATTATTATTATGTTTAATTATATCATTACCGAACACACCGTTGTGGTAACTATAAATGGTAATCCGATGGAGCAAGGTTGGGTAAATATGATGGATGAATAATTATACATTCCATTTGTATTCCATTTATCTCGAGCAATTTCAGCTGCTTGTTGTCTCACTTGTGTTAAAAAAATATGTATTGTTTATTGAATATTCTGGATCTTACTCCAATTGTTCATTAATCTTTACCAAATCAATCACAATAGAACTTTGGCATATAAATAATAATTGCTTTACACCATCTTACAAGGACATATATGACCGTTAGGTCGAGTTTCGCGTTTAGTTTCGACGTTACCAGTGGTATTTGCTGTTTGAAAAGTTACTGTACGCGACATTATCTTAGAGAGTATATCTAATCATCAAAGAAATGTTGATTTTTTTATTGTTACTCTCACTTAAATCATGCGCTATCCACACACCCTGTTTATAAATCCCATTAATTATTTCACTCTAGAGTCTAGAGTCTAGACCAAGGATGAGCAACCCGACCCCGCGAGCCTCACATATATCTTTCGTTATTTTTTCAATAGTATTTCTATTAGTGAGTGTTTTATTTCTGCATTTTTTTTGTTAAACCTAGCCATCCCGATGGAGTCTATTTAAGACCCCACGTTTTTTTAATAACGCTTTTAACCCATTGTGTGATTTGCCCGAATACAACTCGGGTAGGTATTTTGCTGATACAGTGATTTGCCCGAACTGGATTCGGGCACATCGTACACGAAACTTTTCATAGTGATTTGCCTGAATCCAGCTCGGGTCATTCCCCCACCAGTCTAGATAACGCATCGCGCGCGTTGAGTGACACGTGTCGTAATTTGATTTTTCGAGAACAATTACCCATTTTTTCCAAGAGGTTGACCACAGAAGTGGTAAATATAAAGCCTACATATTACAAACACTTTGTATTTGTCTAAAAAAGTCTAAAGTATAAACCTAATAAATAATCATTGATCTTTATTGTATACAATTGCGGAAAAAACAGCAATATTCGATTGTGTAGTCATGCGTGATGTTTTTTCTCGCTCGCATCCAGTACGATATACCAAGTGCCAATGAAATATATACTAAATAAGTTTGAAAAATACACGTACCGCGAGAATTCGGCGGTCGCGTTAGTAGGCGGCGTGTCCTCAGTCTGCGGCGGGACATCGTCAAGTGTGCGTGTTCTTAGAACAATCCATTTTTTTTTAAAAACGTCAAGTTATTGGTGATTAATTCAGCAATATCTTCACTTGAAATGCTTGCGGTCTATTTTTTTTTCCGTTAAGTTATGCTTTAGATGTTCACGAATCATTAGTAGAAGAAATTCGTATAAATAGATCAACAACCAAAGCATTACTGGCCATTGAAAAGGACGATGCCAAGATACGACATTTTCATTCAGTGTTTATCAATAAATTAGTCGAAATTTCATTTAACTCCATTGAACATATTAATTTCTTTCATTTCGGTATAAAATATTTATAATATAACGCTGGAAAGCAAAGGGCATGAATTTTCCAGGCTTTCATCAAATTTATCAGAAACACAAATATGTACATAAAACACATACACACTCTTTAGAGCACAGAGGTATTACTTTTGCCGTTTTATTCTCCGGGCAGGATTTTCTAAAATACTCTCTCGAACATTTTCCCGATATTTTTAATATGCCGGATTTAATATGGGGCCCAAGGCGCAATTGTTACAAAACTTAATATAAAAAAGTATTGTAGTGACACGTGTAGGGGCGCCTTAATATTCCGGGGGCGGCAGGTGGCGGAGGGGCGGAGGCTCCTTGGCATGCGAGCCGCGGCCGCGGGGCCCACATGCCGCGGAAGTGGGCTCCGGCGGCTGCGGACCCGGCTCATCCAGCCTCCGCGGCAACTCCTACTGGAAACATCACAAATTGAACACGTGATTGACATACCCATTAACCGACAACTTAGAAGAATGGGATCCCCCGCGGGACACGCGGTAATTGCGACAGGAGAATGGCATTATTGGCAATCTGAGTGCGTATGTCAGCAGATGCCGCTCGATTTGGAGTATCGAACGCGTCTATAAACAGTATTAGATTAAAAATACATAATAGAATAATATAAAATAGATTATAAATAAATATTACAAGATATAAGTTATTTATTTGTTTATGATTATAAAGATTTTTTTACTTAAAAAATAAAACATGGAATTTGCCATCAATTTTTCTAAAAGAATGGCATAAAGTGCAACACCGTACGGAAAATATTAAATTATGCTTTTAGTGAGTCTTCTACAAATAGAATAAATATTTACAAACTTTCCCAAGGACTCCCTGGTACATCAACTGATTTTTTATAATCGTTGAATTACTAACATTATTAGGTAAATTCTCAATCACGTGAGTTTTTTTAAATAAAAATGATAAATATATAATATATAGAAGGGTTAAAATAATTGTTATACGGAAAAATTATATTATGAATTTTGGGCTTTGTCTTGAGAAATTCTCATTACATACATACGATACATTGGTTCAGTGGTTGCTCAAATCAGGTTCTATTTTATGGGCGCCATATGACGCCTCGAATTCCCTCAGATTAGAGAAAATCCGGAAGAAATTTCTCAACATGAGGAAGTTTGAATCCTCCCCAGTTTATACCCGACACTCATTATCTAATATAATAAATAAAACAATTAATTATAAATAAAAGCAGCTACTAATTATTAGATATTTTCATCAATCAATAGGGTAAAATCCGATACCAACATGGTAGAAGATGTACGTCCAATGCCAGCAATGGCCAAGAGAGGGAAACTCTTTACAAAAAACCGCATACCAAGACGGCTCGGGTCCCCGCGGTATGGACACGAAAGGGGAGCCCTCACGTCACGTGTGAGACTCAGGTTCCTTTGGCTTCGACTACAATGCGAGAGTTTGGTAAGGTCCATGCCCTCAGCGAGTGAGAGCCTTGTGACTGGCAAATGATGATGATGATATTGTTCATATTAATAAATAATAATAAAAAAATATTTATTGCATAAAAAGTTGCAACATCTAACCAGATAATAATTTTAATTTTTTTTAAATATCTGGAAAAGTCAACAAAAAATTTTCATTTATCGAGTTGTGCCGATTCGATTTTTCTCGAATAACTCTTTTAATACAAATTCAACATGTCACAAACTTTTTGTAATTGTCTAAATAAGTCTAAATTGTGAAAAAAAACACGCAAAATTCGCTTCTGTCGCGGAAATTATGAAGTATGTCATGAAAAACTATTTTTATTCTTAGAATAATCCATTTTTTACAAAATAATTAAGATATTGTCGAAGAATTCATTATTATCTAGACTTGAAATGCTTGGGGTCTATTTTTCATTATAAATAGACCCCCTTCGGAAAACGTGGTTGCTTTTGAGACGCCGTGACGAATAATTTAAATTTAGCTTTAAGAAAAGAGTTAGGGACAATGTTTGAAAGAATAAACGTTGAGTTTTCTACAGATAATACAAACATTTACAATTGGTACAAAGTTTCTAGGAGAGATCTAAAGACATTGAGAATGACGAGCGCCTCTAACGCTTCAGCATATTCACAATAAATAACAACGTCGACTAAGTGATGAAAATGATTATAGACAATCGCTGAATTATCACATGATATGTTGCTGATGATATTGAAAGATCATTCTGGTCGTGCAAAATAACTCTTTAGATTTTTCTGGGTATGAAACGATAAAATTGTTGTATTTTGTTAAAGAGCAGTACCTTAGTTTCGATTAAATATAAAGGTTCTACGTTGTTCGACTAAAGCAATCCCTAGAAAACGTCTAGATTTGTAACAAAACACCTGCTCACACTTTACTGAGTGATCGTCAATTTTTGATCAAACAACTCTGTTACAATACTCTAACCTCTGTATTTACTGAACATGATCCATTGTGACTTCGTTCAATTAAAAAAGAAAAAACACACCTAAAATAACAACGAGGATAGTCACAGAAGAAGATAAAAGACATACCATAAAAATGAATATTAAAAAAAAGTCGAGCATATTTTTTTTATACTCTATGCACTCCAAATTTATGTTTTATGAAATTAAAATAGATTTATTAACGTTGAAAATAATTAAATGATAAAATATATTAGTGAATTATTTTTTTAAATACTGTTAATTCATTTAATGCCACGTGACGCCAATGTTTCAGACAGCACCTGCCGTCAGGACTATGTCTTCTCAAATTTCACGGTCTGTTTTAACCCACCGGTGTTTTGTCGGCGTCCATAAAAAAAAGGCTTCGACGCCATTATAAAGATGAACAGGATTGATCAATTATAAAAATAAACGATCATTTCACATATACATAACGATGATCAATATATATATATATATAAAAACAGTACGGTCAGTCCTTGACTTATATATAAAAATGATATTTTCTTCCTCCGAATACATCCTCTATTTTTCAACCAATGGATTAAGGCGTTATAAATACATTTAAATAGTATTACCTACGAAATACATTTAGGCAAGTGGTTGGAGCTGTTGATGGACAACGCGGAAAATCGTTAAACCAATTTTGAAAAGAGAACAACATTTATAAAGCTGTTCAAAATATTGGTGATACCTGGAGCGATGTAGCAATATCTACCATGAGTCACGTATGGAATAAGCTCATCCTTCGATCGGTTGATGAGAGTAGTACACCAACTGAAGATGTTGGCGTTGTTATTCAAGCTCTTGTTGAAATGATCAAAAAACTAAATTTAAGTCTAGAGGATGTTAGTTTGATTAACTGTCATTCAGCGGAAATGAGCTACGATGTATTGATGCAACTTGAGAATGGGCGAAAAGAAGATTTTTTTTTCAGAAGAAGAGGAATTAATTTAACAACCAAAGCAATTTGAAACGGCAAAGATGGTTGAATATTTAAATATGATCCAGGATGGATTAGTTGGTCTCGAAGCTCAAGACCCTCATCCTGAACGATCTGTAAATGTTAAAAGAGAAATGAATAATGATATTGCATGCTACACTTTAATGTATGAAGAAAAGAAAAGGACTTAATAATTGTATTAAATAAGGGTTATTGTGCATTAAAAATGATACGTTATTATATTATTATTAAATCTGATATTATATCAGTCTAAGCATAATGAAAATGCGACGAAATCTTAATAACATTGCGATGGTATCGCCAGATATCCCCGCCTTATCTCATTACTTCATAACTCAAGTTTGACGGTGGCTAGATAGCTGGATGCCCCCTCAGGGTCCAAAAGTGATGATACCGTTAATATTTTATGTCAACTTGAACGATCGAAGAGGGCAGGGTCATTCTTGTGGGACCTCGGGGCGAATCCGAGACGCTCTCCGATGCAAAACACGTAGACTGCATCCTGTTATAGAATGTGATCCTGAACAGAGATTCTTTGTTTCCACCGGATTGTCGGATTAGCATAATTAGATAGTATCGAAAGTGCGCTGAAAAGGAAGGGCGTTGTTATTTCATTGCACATATTTTTGCATGAATTAATATTCATTTTTAGTTTGTGTATAAATAAAGGAACTGAACAGTCTGTCAGGTTTATATACGTCAATATAATATCTTATACTTTTTATCAATCATTATTCATTGGTATGTTGAGTATACTTTATAAAAAGATTCCAGCTCAATCCACGGAATCATACTCATGCATAAAATTACAATTTACTGATAGTCAAAAAATGTGAACCGAAAAATATTATCATATCGGAGGATCAGTAAATAAAGTCAGAAATTATCTACAAAAAACGATGCACATTTGAAAAAGTTTGTTTGAAAAGAACTTTAATATATAAGACTGTAAAACAGTGTTATAGTCCTTATAATATGCTAAAACGATTTATATTTTTGTGATCAAGTATACAAAAACACCAATAGATTTGAGGATTTTTTCCAAAGAAAATGACTGAATGAAAGTTGCATAAATTATAGAAGTATTGAAACCCTTAAATTTACCCGTCGAATTATTTTACCGATGTGATTCTAGCTTTTGCTCAGCTGGCGCAATTTTAAAATTCAGTTTCAACCAATTGACCGAATCTGTATTAAGCAAAGATTTCAGCAATGTTATTTTCTCTAAAAAAATCAAAGAAGAATCGGATAAACCGATACATTTGAATATATATTAAATCCTAAATCATTCCATGACAATTAAAATGACGTAATTTTTCGACAACTTGTAAAGCTAATATTAAAAAAATAATTGAAAGATTAGCCGAAAAAGATATGCTATAAATATCAGAGGAACTCGATTGAATCCTCTGTAACACGGTCATCTCATTCGGAATACTTATCAACTGAACAAATGACAATGAAGGTACAGTTACACGACGCTATAGCAAAAAGCTTGTTGACCTGTGAATCGAAAGTTAACAATTATTTTAGACTCATGTCCGCAATAAAAAATAAATGATATTATTTTAAAATGGGGTTGAATTAGTAAATAAATATCTGATAATAATACCTCCAACGAGTGTGGAAGCTGAAAGTGCCATTTCAGCAGCAAGCTGTTTATATAAATTATGATCCGGAATAAATGACGAAACACTTCATGCTTTGACATTACATCAAACTTATTATTCAGAATAAGGTATCAATTGTAAACACAATATGCTATTTGTTATTTCAATTGAACCAGCTTTCTTTTGTTAAAAAATACAGCTGTTTTACTTTCGCTTTATTATATTGAAATATCAATAACTCCATTATATCCATGCATTTCCAAGTTTTAACGTACCAAATATTAACAATAAATGACTTAAATAGATCAAATAAATTATACTGCCCATTTTTGTATCTATTCTATCAATATTATTTGTATACATATGAATTTGATATAAACACATTGACTATGAGGTCGTTTTTACAAAAAAAATCATAACTCTTTTATAAATCAATATATTGAGCCAAAAATCTAATTACTTGAACTTCAACTTAACTGCAAAAAATATGTTTTATAGCAAGGGTCACAATTTTTTTTAGTAACGAGCCGAATTGAAATATTTATAAAGCATTATTTGAACATAGTCTTTTGAATGTTATATTTTACATATTTATATAGAAGGCTTGTGTCTGAAATTTCAAGTTCCATTAGCCGTAGGGTCACCGGGATATGCCATAATTTTTATTATTCAAAACAGCTGTTTTTATAGCTGCGAATGTTGAGGAACATCATAAATAAAAGAGAACAATTATGATATGACGTCGAATAAAACTAGGTATCCTACTGATAAGAAAATATTTGAAAAAAAACGAAAGATTATAACAGTGTAATAAATAAATAAATTAATAAATTTTGCAGTAAATATTAAATATTAAACAATTTCCGACAAAAATTGGCGATTTCTAAAGACATTCGTTGTGAAAATGCCATAAAATATTACGAAATAAATGGTTTTATATGTAATTTGTATTTTATGCATTTATTTGCACATTTTTTTGTGTTGCTACAACTATCAAGTATCTATTAAAAAAATATTTGTAAAAGTTACAGCCGATCAAACGCGTAGTGTCGGTTAGCGTGTGATATGCGCGCCTCGGACGTACACAAAAACGCTTTTGACGTGGAATCCATGACCCCCGTACGCAATGTGTTAATGTGTATCAACAAAATACGCCAAACACCAGTCCCGAGATCGCAGAATTGGCAGTTTTTTAATACTAAAATCTCGGGAATAAAATTATAAATCGGGATTGGATTCCCAGATGCGGATGATACCCGATCGATAGTAAAACAAATTAAAAGAGCAATTATTATTTCAAGATTTAAATATAACTATCCTTCAATAATATAAGTTTAAAATGACACAGATGACCTAGAAACGACTGTCAGAATGACATGTGCGAATACCATGTCGACATTGTTCACCGTTTAGGAGGAGTTCTTGTGACAGACAGATACATGTATTCTCCGTTTTATAGGACAGAGAAGATATTTAAATAATATTAATATTTAAATATACTAAAAAAAATGATAAACCGAATAAGATTATGTTTATTAATGAGCCATTTCAAGTTTTTACAATTGTGTGAAACTCTGAAAAAATATATAATTTAATGTGCAGATGGTATCCGGCTTCCACTATTTTTTTATATTAATTTTGGCAGTACCAATTATATGGCATATGGTAAAATTCGGGGAATATATTTGACGAGGAATCAATTCAAAGCTCAATTAATGCAGTTTCGCCTATGAAACGGTCAATTAGTGGTCACGTTATTCTGGTGGATTTGCACTTTTTGCACCATTGTTGAAAATGTTCTCATATGAAGATTATACTTAGTAGAATAAATTTTCATTGTTCTATTCAAATGAAAATAATTATATTTGAATACCTATATAAAATATATCCATTGATTAATTGATAACTAAATTCAACGTAAAAAAAATATTTTCTACAGATAATGCCATCATTATTAATTTGATATATGTACACTCAACCCTTATATAGAGTTGCAATAGGCATCATGCTATTTAAACCTGCTCTATATAAAACTAGGTACCCATACAAAATTTAGCAAAATCCATACATCAAACCTTGTTATGTTACATATTTAAGAAATAAGTAATTTAACCTTGGAAATGTAACGTTTTGTAAAAAACGGCAATGTAAAAGGAAGCACTATATAAGGGATTGCCGCACATGCCGCTTTATATCAGCAAATGCTATAGGAGGACTAACAGTATTTCATAAAAAATGAGAAAAAATTAAAATTACGTGATATTGACAAGATTCTATCAAACGTAATGTTAGACATCGATGACTTAATTAAAATAACTTAGCAGATATCAAGTCGGATAATAGCTAAAACGATAAGATAAAATGCCCTGGGAAAATAATTAAAATAAACCGGCTATCATCAGAGCAATAAACCTTATTCAGGATAATAATAATTAGGATTTATATGAATTTATGACCTAAACATATGAGCTTTTATTAAATGAGTCACAACTGGATCCAAGATCGAGTAAATTAACAATTTTAACCCATCCATCACGGCGGCTCGAAAACAATGGCGTCGTCTGAAAGGGGTCCTCAGAGACCCCAAGTATTTCAATTCAATTTTTCATCAATATCTTGAATTTATCTTTTTAAAAATGGATTATTCTAATAGAATATTTATGTCGCGTAAATGACACGCGCACTCGGCGATGTCTTGCCGCAGATTGAGCACTTGCAGCACGTGTCATACGTACATTTCACTCGCACTCGACACGTCGTACCGGTTGCGAGCGAGAAAGTACATCGCGCGTGACAATTGCAGCGAAAATTGTTGTTTTTATTTTTTTTCACAATTGAAGAAAATAAATGACAATGATTATTTGTAATATTTATTCTTTTGACATTTTTAGACAAATACAAAATGTTTGTGACATGTAGGATTTGTATTAAAAGAGTTATTCGAGAAAAATCAAAAACTTGGGGTACCCAATGGATCTGATCGGCACAGCAAGGTTAATAAAAAAATATGGAGACATTTAGAACCCTCGATAGTGCTATAGAGTCCTTAAATTGATAATACTTTAAACTCATTAACACAGTCCGATCTACGTAAAACAATTAAGGAACTATCAAAAGATCTCAGTTGACCATGGACAATAGTGAAGGATAATGTTAAAGGGCACTTTCTCACTAGCTGTCTTAGAAAAAGATTAACTATATGTTTAGCCCTTAACTGTCCAGATATGAAGCCAGTATGTTTTTTAGAATGGTTCGAGGATTGTTACGGTATACTTAATCTTTCAAATACCCCAACAGGAAGATGTCTGCATAAGTTAAGTCAGATGACAGTGGCGGTCAAGTGATTTGAGAATTTCGCTAAAATATCCTTCTACCAAAAATTAGTCTTGAGAGTTTAGTTGTCAGAAGAGCTTTATGGGCAGTTAGTTGGCAATCTTATATTCAAGACTTTCAGGTATAAAGTTCTGAGAATTCTAATGGTTTAGCTTGTATCTGAATCGTTTTCCTATCATTGTTTAATACTATGTTCTGTCAGTGGTGCTCCTTGTAAGTGATACTTTTATCTTAAGCTTGCACCAATATTGCCACCATACCTCTGGTGTGTCTAAGACTGCAGAACGCACGAAATTCTCCAGCATTTCTCGATTCCTTTCGCCAGTGATGGTTAGTGCGTTTTCTGCCTCATCTTCAAAGAAGTAAGCTCCAAGAACCCTTTCTGCAGGTTCACCACACCAAACGGTTACTTTTACGGAATGCAGACTACGTTGGTGGATTATTATTGGATTTTTTGTCCCCAAGAATTCCATATGTTTTTGTCCGTTTAGGTGGAAGTGGACCTCTTCTACTTGCCAATTCTTGGATCTGGACAGCACGCGCTAATCGATTCCAATAATCTGCTGGCTTCAGATCCTGCACTAGTTGTATCCTCTACGGATATACATGCAGTATCCTTTGAATCCCAGGGAGTGAGGTTCAGGACATCTCCAACTGCTGAGACCGCCTTCGATTTGGCATTAAAATCTCTTCTTCAATGCTTTGGCGTACACGATGAATTTTGCCCTATGACCTCCATGATCGTAGCCTCCTAGCACGTCGTAAATCACTCACAGACTCCTGAATTTGAAACCGCCGGAATAAACGTAGTATAGTTTGTTTGTGTGGAGGTTTTCTGACCCCAAAATGACGAGTGTAGGCTCTATTCGTTAGCACGAATCGTTTGTTTTCTATATAGAATTCGATTATTTTAGCACGTTGCTCAGTCGTGAATCTCTCCATAATTAATTTCCAAGAATAACGCTTTAATAATCTGATATCAAATTTCCAAAAAAAATTGTAGAAAGTTATTTGAATTTTATATAAATATATAATTTATTAATAAAAGGTTTCAGCAGGTTCAGCCGATCTGTAAGATTTTTATGACGAGTCTTCAATTTATTTATTTAGGAGATTATTGATTAGCAACATGAAATGTATATGGATGCGTTCCCTATTAAAAATATGATTTAATTTAATTGAATTCGTTGCATATCCGCCATAACCGCCCCCGTTCCAAATGGTTCCCGCCAAACGCAATTGGCGTATAAATCCGCCGCGTGAGTGATGGCGCTGCGTGCGCCTGTTTAAATATTTTTTTCCCGCCAATCATTACTCGATCTATCAAGGCGGGGCGCGTAATGGCCCTCTCTCGACCGGCACCGTTAGCCGCGTTAACAACTGACAAATGTTGCCAGTAGGTGATGAAGTTATTAATATTCGTTAGCGGCGGCCATTATCCATTTCCCATCCATTTCCATTATTTTATTTTAGAACCCAATTAAAATATAATTGAACGTTCAAAAGGCAATCAGAAACCTTAACGACCGCAACGTGCATAAAAATAAAATGTTATTGAAATTTTTTAATCGTCCGACTGTAGTGCGCACGCGCGGCTCGGGTGAAAAGGTCGGTGCGTTGAAGTGTTGCCAGCGCTTTGATTAGCCGACAGGGCAACATTAAACCTCGTAGGCCCTGCTGAAATTTAATTAAAAAACAAATGTATAATTAAAATTAAAGAAGAGTTAAAAATTATTTTAATCAACTCTTGGAAAAACTGATAGAGTCACAAACTTTCATATTTTATTGAGGGACGTATTCACTTGTCTTTTAATTCCCTAAAAGTATTATTTAATTTAAAAATGGTGGGATAAAGATCTTCGAAAGTTATTTTTTTTGTTTCGTCGTTTGTTGGTTTTTAGTTTTTGTATAACATATATTTTTTATTATTAAGGGTAAAATGTCACAGCCCGAATACAGCAAAGGAAACAGACGTCAATTTTGGTTTCGACGATTTAAATCGAGCAACAGGGAATTAAAGGACATCCATAAATCAGGAAGACCCTCAAATTTCGATGACAA
>JAGXCT010033694.1:2599-15623 GCA_022495035.1 Philopotamus ludificatus | reverse complement strand
GGTAGGGCCATGGCCAAGCAGGTCGGAGGGTAGAAATGAGTAAGGGAATGAGTAAGGTAAATAGTGCAGCAGGGTGAAACAAAATAAGAATTAAACATGATAAAACCTTTTTTTGATAAAATTGTAACCGGAGACGGGAAGTGGATAGTTTGCGATAAAATGAGAAGAAAAAATCAATGGCTCTCTAAGAAACAAACACCCGTTCCAACCCCTAAACCAGGATTGACATTTCGAAAGGTATTTTTGTGCATTTGGTGGAATATGAGTGGAGTTATTCACCAGGAATTATTAAAACATGGCGAAACTGTAACTGCAGTAGTACATTGAATCACATTGAATCACAAGCTGAAAGAAAAACATCGGAAATAATTCAGAGATCATAACACAAAGCTAAAATCACCGATGAAAAAAATAAACAACTTAAATGGGAAAGACTTTCACATCCCCCATATTCACCAGATTTAGCCCCGTCGGATTATCACCAATTTAGATCGTTAAAACATTCACTGAAAGATTTTAAGTGTAGGTGATGTCAAAAATAACTTGATTAATATTTTGCGTCGAAATATCCCAGCTTTTATAGGCGGGGGATCGAAAATTTACAAGAAACGTCGGAAAAGGTTGTAAATAACAATGGTATAATGTTTGTAAATCTATAAAAAAAATATATATTATTAATGCGCATTTTTAATATGTACGTGCACTGATATATTTGTCAGCGGCTGTTCATTTTTTATCATTTTTGTTATTTATTTGTTCTCAAACTAAACACGTGCAAGGTCATTGAAAATATAAAAATAGGTCAAATGTTTGATTTGCTTCAAACCGCAAAATACAATTAAAAGAACCTAACTCCAAATTTTGTATGGGTGCCTAACTTTCTATAGTTTTCTATAGCGTGGTCCCTATCTGAACGTTATAGAAGGGTTGACTGTATTTTAATTTCAAAATATAGCTTTATCTAAGGAAATTGAAACAATGTATGAAAATCCTCGAAAAAGTGATGAGACTATTAATTTTCATATAGTTTGAAAATATTATAATATAACTTTTAAAAGTTAATTGAAAAAGATGTAATTTAATTTTTTTATCCAAGGATCTTTATAATCATTTCAAATTTTTCTTAGAAGTATAACCATCAAATTCGAATCCATATTAGTTGATATATCGAAAAAGTGTGACAATAGAAGTCAATGTCTTTTTGTGGCACATGCGATTGATACTTACTTCTTTTTCGCTAGGATCTTAATTCTCTATAATACAAAAAAGCATCATAATATGTTTGCCTGACTGGTGAAAAAATAAACTAATTATTTCTAATATTAATTGTATAAAATATCAATAGAAAATGTAATCTGAAAATTAAAAAATTTGGATTTTGCTACGATTATATTATGAAAGATCAGTTGTTTTTTAAACGCTTATATGGATAATGTAGATTGTAATATAATCGATAAAAGTAATAATATATTATTTACAATTAGAAACTCTTGATCTTAGAAATACAATTAAGGCGATATGGTTTAAAAATATCATAAAGATGTGACTAAGATAAATAAATAGCAATAAAGTATTATGTAAAAAAATGACAGTCACTACTAATACAATAACACAAAGAGCTATAAAAATATATAACCATCTTAGGGAACAAGCCCAAATACATCTGGAACAATTTTTTTGTACGCGAGCAATCTAAAATAAAGGGACTTTGTGTCAGGTGTTGCGAATGACCAATGCCTTTTTTTAACCAAAAATGGGATAAATTACTTACACCTGACACGGTATATAATGATACTGAATTAATTGAGTGATTTTATTATGCAGTAATGTATCCAGTGATCGAATTATGAAACTGTCGATGATCAATCAAGTTTTGTAGCCAGGTTCATTGAATAAACATGGACTATAGTCTGTACATCGATGAGCTAATAAAAAGTCTTGGATGACGATCAATGTTTTATTGGTTTCGTGATTTTGTATGAGCACCTTATCTTTTTCTAAAGAAAATCGTACTATATAATGAGTGGCCATTTTCGAGATTGTATTTTATTTAGATAAAATACAGTATTTTATGAACAATATTTTACCAATTTTCAATGAAAGAAGATTACGTCTTATAAGAGATATGTATTTAATTATATGAATTTTTTTTTTCAATTTGGTTCGTTTAATATCGAAGATTTATAAAAATTTGAATAAGTTTTCAGTTTTCTGAAAATCAATTAGCATTGTACTTCAAAACAATAAACACTCATGGCCCATTCGCTTGAGAGTCTATTCTCGGCATTCGGATAATTAAGCCAACCTTCTCGACGGCACTAGTCGATACCTCTGCAACCGGTAGCAGACTAGGCAATGTGCCAACAGGAGCCTGTTGGAGCACCCTCCATCCACTTCTGGAAACATTTCACAGAATTTTACAAGCGGGACTCAATGCTTCAACATTCAAACACCACTCTGCCTGAGACGAGAGCAACGGGAAATTTAAGTTTGGAAAACTTTCACAGAATCCTCCGTCACTTATCACATTAAATATGATCTTTAATAAATACTGATTGATTAAAGATGTCGATCAGATAACACATATTCTCGGTAACGTCTACATATGTTTTTTTAGCTCGAGCAAAGCAAACCATCACGATAAGCCCGATGTCATTTTTCATGTTGACAGTTGCACCTGTCCTCTTATTATTTTTTCATAAATGTTATTCATGTAACCACATCTAACACTAATAAGACGAATGATTTAGATTAATTTGATTTTTTGATTAGCAATATTTATCTAGGGATTAAAACATATTACCTGCTAAATTCTTCACGGTTGTCGTACGTAATTAATTACCCGAAAAAATATACATACTAAGAAATTTTAGTCATAGTCCGGTTTAAAACGTCAAAAATCGACATAATTAATATCAAAATAAATATTTAAAAAATACATGACAAATTGCATTTCGTATATAAGGACTGTTGCTCCCTGCTGATAAACAATATATCATACGTTGGTTCCACATTAATGTTTTATTTTATACCCGACCTCCTTCAATACCATAAATACATTTATTATACTTAAAAAAAACTATAAATTATATATTTAAAACAGTATAAGCCGTGCATGACAATAAAGCTGTGGGACTTGATTTATACGTGTTTACACTTAATTCAAAATATGGCATGTATTTTTATAGTAAACTCGGTAGTGGCATTATTGGAAAAGTGTCGAGTAAATAGAGTATAACACATCGAGAGGAAATGGGAAAAGTAGGTAAATAAAAGAGCTGATTTATGGCGTCGTTTATTGAAATTTTTCTAAGGCTTCTTACAAGTATATTAGAACGGCAAAGTCGCTTTTATATTTTTAAAAAACTATATATATATATAATTTTACTTTAAACATTCTCTGTGAACAAACACGACGATGAATTTTGTTCTTTGTTCAATACAATGCTGAAATGAAATATGGTACACTTGAATATAAATCGCAATGAATGCGAGATGCGAATATAATTCACACACACACGGTAAATTAAATTACACAATATTTAATACAATTTATTGTGCTATTTAAAAATAAAATTACTTTTTAATTAATATTTAATTAATTTAAAAGAAACTTGTTTTTCGAATTATTTACGAAATCATTCTGCTGAAATCGATTAACGAAAACTAATAATCAATAGATACATATCGTCATCATCATCATCATTTACCAGTCACAAGGCTCTCACTCGCTGAGGGCATGGACCTTACCAAACTCTCGCATGGTAGTCGAAGCCAAAGGAACCTGAGTCTCACACGTGACGTGAGGGCTCCCCTTTCGTGTCCATACCGCGGGGACCCGAGCCGTCTTGGTATGCGGATTTTTGTAAAGAGTTTCCCTCTCTTGGCCATTGCTGGCATTGAACGTACATCTTCTACCATGTTGGTATCGGATTTTACCCTCTCGACTGTGTCCAGGCAAGTAGGAAGGGGTTTGTCTCGGTATTCGTTTGTTCTCTTCTCTAAGGCGTTATCTGCTTATAACGAGTCACGAGTGACAAGTAGCGAGCGACCACACACACACACCTATATATATACAGGCATACATATGCACATCTGCCCAAAACCCTAATCTGTTGGCCAATAATTGGTCTATTCTCGATACTTTCGCTCTTCTTCCTTCTTTCTACCCCTCTCTGACGAGGTCTTTACCATGATGAAAGGATTGCTATTGCGCGACAAGGCTAATAATCACTTGCGACCGGCTACTTGAGACTCGTTTTGGGCAGATGCCTTTGATCTTTCTATGCCAAATATGATGTTTCCCTTTTTATGTTTTTCGAAATTCGTACACATGTAAATGATAAGACTGCACAGAATAAACTATACAATGGTTGTTCACACTTGAATAGCAGAGCTTATTAAGCCAAACTCTATGAATTACTCATATTATACTTTTTTTACAAATTTATTAAAAGAGATATTCATTGGAAAAAGGAAAATAAAGCATCTATATTGTTTGATCTGATATCCGATTAAAACACCATATTTTTTTAATTAAATAAAAAAGCTGGTTGAAGTTGTTTGAAAAATCTTTTGGGTCAATACGACTGGCCCACGGAGTGGATAAGATTTCATTACTTGAATTTTTATTTATTTTAAAATTATTATGTCACAATAATTCTTGTGATTCAATTTAGGTAACATTGATATAAAAACAGCTTTTTTTCTGAATATTTTTGTACGAATTCATTAATCATAATATTTCAATAATAAATCATTTTCATCAAGTTACATTTTTGTGCTTTTTCTTTACGTTTCTAGTACGAGTATCTTATTTTTAAATTATATAATATTATAACAATAATTGTCTATTTTTTTTAAAATTGATATTATGTCTTTTTATTGAGTTCTGTGTTAGAACAATTGCATAGAAAAATCGTAATTTTTCGAAAGGCCACATTTATTATAATATGACATTATTTTATTTATTACTATTCGAATGCACCACAGCTAATCATCGACACCGTAGATAAAGCTCAAATGACGTTTGCTTTTGGAAAATTAATTTCGAAACGATCAGCTGGACCCGATCGTATACCTTCTTTCGTTCTAAAGGCATGTCAAGATGAACTAACTGAGCCTCTTCGTCATATTTTCAACCTATCGGTAAAGTCGTCCCAGTTTCCAGACTTGTGGAAACTTTCCAAAGTCACTCCCATATTTAAAAAAGGAGATAAGTCGAATGTCGCCAATTACAGACCAGTGGCTGTTCTATCCGGACCTGCCAAGTTGTTCGAGATGATTCTGCATAAATACATATTTCTAGTCATGGGCCTTCTTGGTTTTTCAAATTTCGTGTCTAAGTCACTGGATAAGGGGTTCAAGTCAACGTTATCTACAACGACTTTGAAAAAAGGTTTGATAAAGCCGATCATGCCAGACTCATTCTGAAACTAGACAGTTTTACATCGATAATCTCTGCACGCTTTTCTCGAGTTACCTTTCAGAGAGGAACACATGTGAAATACTGCATACAATACACCTTCCGGTATTCCGCAGGATCAAATTTAGGACCTTTATTATTTATTTTATTTATAAATGATATTCATAGGGTCCTTCAATGTAAATTTTCACTTTTCGCAGACGATTTAAAAATATTTTGATCTATTACTTCAGTGGAAGATGCCTTTCGTTGCAGCTGGACATTGATTCTTTGCACGGTTGGTCAATACTAAATCGTCTTCCATTAAGTATTGGAAAGTGTCAAACAATGACATTTTCTAGATCAAAAATGTCTTGAGACTTGGGAGCGTAACTCTTTCTAAGCAATCGTCTGTTAAAGATCTGGGTATTTTGTTTGATTCTAAGTTAAAATTTAGTTTACATGTATCGGACGTGTGTATGAGATCGTCAAGAATGTTGGGCTTCGTCTTGAGAAATTCTCACCACATACGTAGCACCTTAGTCATACGAGTGCTATACGATGCATTGGTCTTGGAGCCTCTGCCTGAACTTCAATTCCATTATACGGGCCTTATCGCAGCCCTCGAATTCTCAGATTAGAGAAGATACAAAGAAATTTCTTAGGTATCTCTACATGAGGAGCTTGATTCTACCCAAGCTTATACCCCAGCGCATAAGTGCAGGGGTTGCCTGGGGTATATAACTCTGAGAAAAGAAGGTCGTATTTACTTGGCAAAGCACTTCTTCAAGCTGTTGGTTGGCGCAATACATAACCCCTTGTACTGTGCGAGTTGTCCTTATGGGCGCCACCTCACTACCATCGAACCTGTCTACGTAGCTTTTTTTCTTCCGCCAAAGGCGAGGGACAGGCTCACTCAGAAAACCCTCCGCAGCTGTAGAGCTATTACTTTGCTCAACCATTTGCCGAATATGTGATATATTCGATGTCAAATATAGCCGTTTTGTTGATATCCTATATGAAATGTTATAATTCTTTTCTTCAATTTATTGTAATATATGTTGTTGTTGTGTTATTTATTTTTCTCATGTATTATTATGAATTATGTATTATGTGTTATGCGTGATTGGCGAACTGGGTCATTCTGTAATGCCAATCACGCATTGTCTTTAAATAAATAAATAAAAAAAAAAAATTAAAATAATAATTATAATTTAAATATATTACGAATAGTTAATACATAGATATATTATCTCTAATTTATATAGATATTTTTCTTTAATTTCCTTTATTCATCCGGATTATTGTAGCGACTCATCAAAAAATTCACTTACGCCAATGGAAGGAAAATTCTGTAAATTTAATAATAATAATTCATGATGTTTATTTCCATATATAATAAGTATCTCCATTTTTTTCATATTTTCACTAACTCGATAATTAACATAATCATAAAGAAATTTAATAATTTTATTTGAATATACATCGCGATTTAAATATTTAAGTTGCAATTATTTTTATAAGCATGCTCGCAAAAATCTCTACGTACAATTTGGTATTAGTTTTCCAACTCGTTGTGCTTTATTATTATTAGTAAATCACTGATGACGGTTATTAGTTGTTTGAGCAACTGGCTGATCGAAAATTTTGTAACAGATAATTCCCAGCACGCAATTAAGCTTTAAAAATATAATTATTGTTATCTAAACCAAAACGAACCATTTGAAAAAAAAGTTAAAGGATTTTATCTGAAAAAAATGTATTGATACGAAGTAAACAGTAATAAGAAGTGTATAAAACAACCGTGAATAATGGTCACCAAAAATATATAAAAAAGAGTAAAACTCAACTTTAACACAAATTATTTAAATATTTATTCAAATTAATTGGCTAAAAAAATCAAAGAATACGAGTTATAATATTGCTTAGAAATGTGTATAACAATGTCATTAAAATAAAATTATATATAAATTCGGGATGTTTTTATTTTTTTATTCAATAAATGCATTATGATTACTTTTTAATTATTACATGATTTACATTATTAATATATGTTTGTAATAAGGTCCACCATCTCAGAATGCGACCAGTGAAAAATGTGGGCCTAACAATAAATTACCAATTTGTCGGACGCACTGCAGAATAGATCCATCATTTTCACACGGATCCATCGATCCGTCATATCTTTGTATGGACCTCGATCCACTAATAACATCCATTCAATATTTTGATGAGATAATTGAACCGATTGAAACAATGGAGCTTTTGTGCCACGTTACACTGACACGGTGTACGCTTCGCACGTAATTGCCATTTTTTTCACGTAAATGATATTTTTTTCCTTCAGAATCTTCCTAGATAATTATGGTGGTATTTTTTTTTATCCGACATTTAGGCCCAAAAAACATAACCTAGAATCGGTCCATTAGTCTCGCGGCTATTGTGTTTACATTCGGCTGCAGAGCGATCGACGCCACACGTTGGCAAATTGTATTTAATGATTGACTGTCGGACATTAATAAAATATGATTTAATAACGCTTTTTTATATCAAGTTTGGATTGGTTATTAACTTTTTATTATAATGCAAATCTTTTGTGGGATATCTACGTGACTTCTTGATTTCGCAGACATCGCGGGACGGATGCAGATTTTATTTGTGTATTTTTTATAAAGCTTTTTATGCAAAAAATATATTGGATGCTATTTATATAGTCGGTTTGTTTGCGAAAAAAACTTGTAAGAAAACGGTAAGTCGGTCTTCGTCTATTTATATGTATGTGAGTCTTTCATTTTAAAGTTAAGTAAATGAAGTTAGTTTGAAGTTCTTTTTCAGTCGTTTCGATCAAGCAATTCTTTATCGGATTGACCCATTTTCTTTAAATAAAGTATTTCAGCACTCAGGCGGGAGAAAATAGTCTTCGGTATTTTTGGGTCGTTAATTTTGCGACGAACGGCCTGAAAACCTAAATCCAGCGCTTATCCGACGACAAATGGAGGCCCAAAAAAGACCACTTATTTATCAGCCATTGAACGCGTCTGCAGGTGCAACTGGCCCTGATTTACCACGTAAACAAAAAAAAATTAGAGTTATATAGGTCAACGCTTAAATTATTTTTTTAATAACAACTAATATTCTACATATTTTTTTGTTGGGAAATAATCTAAAAATTAAATTATTCATACGCTTTTAGCAATAAATTTCATTCGAAGATCAAAGAGTGTTTGTTCCTAATATCTACAAAGTCTCAACTTGAATTCCTGAAGCGCAATATTAAATAATCATAAAATCTGAAACATTCAAAATTACCGCATACTGGATAATACATTGCGCATTATCTCAGCTATTCGCATGATTTTGTATGCTAGGTACACTAAGGAATATATTATGGGCGTAGACCACCGATCTGGGGTATGAAATGACTCGACTCAACCGCATCGGCGTCATTAAGCATGGCCATAATTCAGGCGTGTAGCTACCTTCAGGCAAAACGATACATCGGGGACTCTGGAAAATGTTTGTATAACATTGGCCCGTGAGTATATTGATTTTCCCCGATTTCATCAGTTATTAAAAAAATCTTGCTTGCAATGTTAGCACAATGCCTACGGGGCGAATCGCGGTCAAACATGCGCTAAGGCCATTCGGCGAAATTTAATTAAATGTCGTTTTTTTACAAAAAAAATCATTACATTTTTATTAATCAGGGTATTGAGCCGAAAATTTAATAACATGGACTTCGACATTTATTAGATAGATAATGCAAAAAAATAGCTGATATCATCGAGTCGAATTGTTATAAAACATGGTCAAAGGGATAGGCCATAATTTTTATTATCCACAACAAATGTTTTTACAGCTCTTAATGTTGAGAAACGTCTTTAATAAATGATAATAATTATGATATCAAAAATAAAACTAAGTATCATAACGATATTTAGATAAAAACAAAACTTTATAATGATACGGCAGATCAAAATACATAATATCGGCTGACTATAATATGATAGGATAATAAATAAATAAGTTCTTCAATGGTGTTCATTTTGCAGTAAATATGAAACATTAAACAATTGGCGACAAGAGTCGGCAATTTCTAAACACACTCCTTAAAAACGCACACAGCTATAAAATATTTCGAATAATGGTTTTATATGCACTTGCTGCATTTGCCAAAAATCTCCCTAAGGTCTGAAATTTATTTTGTATTGCTCCAACTATTAAGTATCTAACTATTAAAAAAATATTTGAAAAAACTAAACTTTGTAAAAGTTACAGCCGATCCATCGCGAAGTGTCGGCTGGCGTGTGATATGCGCGCCCCGGACGTACACAAAAATGCTTTTGATGTGAAATCTATGACCCCCGTAGGCAATGTGTTAAGGCAAAATGATGCATCGGGACCATCAGGGGCTTCTGATTATTTCAAAAACATTAAATACTAGTATACAATTAAGAGCAACCCGCAAGTTTCTGGTAATATTCAACAAAACCTATAAAAATTTTGATTTTTTTTTTTGAAATTTCACAATTTTCTATCTGTAAGATTTTTTTTAAAAGAATATATCAGTTAACACAGTGATTCCCAAAGTGTGAGCTGCGGCTCCCTGTGGAGCCGCGGTGTCGTTATAAGGGCGCCGCGAAATATTAAATTAAACAATTCGGCAAATTTGTAGGAATTCCCAATTCTCGAAATTATTTTCATTATTTTCATTATTAATTTTGAAAAAAATCTGATGTATTAAAGGAGCCGCGGAAAAATCTGATGTATTTAAGGGAGCCGTAAACCTGAAAAAGATTGGGAACCTCTGAGTTAACAGATAATAAATAAAATTTATATTTTTACTTATACTAGACGCTTTCACTTACCTTTTTTGGACGAGATTTTTAATTTTCGATTAAACATCTTCTGTTTAAATCAATAATAATCATAAACATAAGTTTAAAAAAAAATCTTGATTGCAATAATAAAATAATATAGTGCCTTATTCAAAAATAATCTATTAGTTGTTGATTTTATTGCACATGGATGCAAAATCTTAAGTTTAATCTAGATCGAACTTATATTTTTGTTAGTGTGAAAAGAACATTTATCACATTTAGTATCTAGTGTGAAAAAAATGTTATTAAATAAATTCTATCGGGATTTTTTTTTAGATATTTTGAGAGGGGGGGCGCTTTTGCATTAGGGTCCAAAATTTCTAGCTACGCCGCTGGATAGGTTAAAGTAAACTTTATGAATGCTATGAATTCTTTATAACACTGACCTTGAATATATTGAATATTATATTTCTTATCTTAGCCATTGCTGGTATTGGACTTTTGTCTTTTACCAACGTTGGTATCAGGTTTTATATTCCCTACTGTCCAGGCTAGTAGGAGATGGTTTCGGTGTTCGTCGTTATCTTCTTTAGACATTGTCCGCATGTCCCAAATCTCAATGAGCATTGACTTCAAGGTCGATACTACGATTCGAGGCTGAAATAATAAATAAAAAATGGTAAAAAAATCCTTCGAGCCGGATTTGAACCAGCGACCTATGGATGACTTCAGTAAGAACCACTACAGTCCACCGCTCTACCAACTGAGCTATCGAAGGTGTTAAGCAAAACGCTCTGGTAAATCGGTATCAATATGGAAAAAAGTGAAAGTACAAGACTCGAAGAAAACGCTCGAGGTAATATGATGCAAAATAACATTTAATCTTTGTCTTCTCAAAAGAAGTTCTTCTAGTAAGGAAGAAGAAGATCGAAAGTATCGAGGCTATGCCGTTCATAAGCTTTCATTTTAGTGTTTCCCTTCCCAGCAAATATTGTTTCTACTAGTAAGAAATCCCATAGATACTAGATTGGTAGATTAGGTTGTTAATGGTGGTGCTGTAACAATATAAATGGTATTTATTAATACAAGGGTTTGCTAGCATTGCTGTTTTTTTTCCGGTTAATGGACGGTAAATCGGTGACGCGATTTTCCATACAGGTATTCTAGTTATTAAAAATCATGACGGATTATTGCGTTTCATCCGGAAACTAACCTTCACGTCAAAACAATAATTTAGTTTTATAAGGGTCTTGAAGAGTGGAAAAAGCGCTTATATACTATAAAATCATTTATATATTGATATTTAGATTGGTTTTTCGGTTCAAACTATTTAAGCTGGGGCACTGCAACTGATAAAAAGTGTCCGATATCCTTTCAAAGGCGACAAATAAATGCATCTATAGACTATTTAAATAAAAATCTTACTACCAGACTCGATTAGGAAGTAATAAACACACATTTTGAAATTTTCGTGCGTCAAAATGTTCATCTGCGTAGTTTGTTCAACGTATTTCGGACTTTTGCAATACTTACAACCATAGGAAAAAAATCCTTCATACGTTTGTTAGTATAAATAAATATAGAAATCTTCTTTATTTGAAAGCAAAATAAATTCTAAAGGCTAAAATTTTTTTAAAAATCAAAAAAATAAAACTAGCGAGGGGCTTTAGACCACCTTTGCACTAGGGTCCAAAATTTCTAGTTACGCCACTGCAACTATTCGTGTTTGTGAACCTTGAAACTAACAGGGCTGGTGCTCTGAATGTGCTGCGTGCTGCAACTGGACAACATCAATAATTCTTGCCCCGCCAAAAAGAGCCTCGGGCTCTCAACATTTTTTTAATAAGCGTGTAATTATAAAAAATCAGGACTGAATCCGATTACTGTATCAAAAGTAACTCTTCAAAAAATAATGATGAGTTTAAATGGTAGTAATAAAATACATGAGGTATAATTTTTTTTCATTGTTTTTTTATTTACTTTAATAAAACTATATTACAAGAAAAGTCATGAAGGATAGCGACGCATATTTTCTTGTTAACATTGCTTAACCGATCTGTCACGGGGGCTTGAAACCAACGGCTCTGGCCGTTGGGGTCTATTTTGTATGAAATTAATGTTCGAAAATAGACCCTAGCATTTTAAGTCAAGATATTTTTTAATTCTTAATCAATATCTGACATGAAATGTTTAAAAATGGGTCATCATGTTCATGTTGTTTACCTGTATAAAAATTGCATTGCACGGTTTAATCGAAATATATTTTAAAAAAATTGGCTTAATTTTTTTTTAAATTATAAATTTCGTGTAATCTAGAATTTTATCGTAATGTCAAATGTTAGGAATCCACATCTAAGTTAAACAGAAAATTTTAAAATAATACTAACGACTTGTCTAATGTGTTAGAATCGAATGAAGCTTTTTATTTGTTCTTTCTTCCATGTGTTGCTGAATTACTATTACTAATTTTTTTATACATTTCTTGATATCCAGCCAGCCAAACAAATTTAAAGGTCCATTTGGAGTTTTAAAGCTCGTTCTATGTTAACACATTCCTGTCCGATGGGTTCCGCGCCGATTTAAGTTAAAAAATAGCAAATGTTAAGTATTTCAGTTAAATCGATGTAGCTCTGATACCATTTAACCCTTTGATTACTAAGAATTTTCTTAGCGTACTTGCGAAAAAAACATTTTTTAGTACTTAACTTTAATTTACATAATTTTTATCTTTTTTGCGCTAGATTTTAAAAATAAAATAATGTTTCAAACTAATATTATTAAAATATCAAAGGTCCAAACC
>JAGXCT010033693.1:5236-19217 GCA_022495035.1 Philopotamus ludificatus | reverse complement strand
CGTAAGATCCATAAAAAGATATATAATTTAAATCCAACTAAAATAATATTAAAAAAATACCCAGTATCGTGGTTTGACACTGGGGGGAGTTTTAGTAAGAGACTCATTCCCCTTGTATCTATAGAATCTTTATCGATCTTTAAATGGGCGAATGGCGCAAATCTTTCTGTTATGCTATCCATGCATACTTGTCAAAATAAATAAATAAAAAGAGATAACACAATAATGCGAGACGTCATACAGCTAAAATTAATCGGGATAAATTAACGAAATAATTATTCATCCATCATATTCACACGATCTCGATCCATCGGACTACCATTTATTTAGACAATACATATTTTTTTATCCGATAAAAAATTTAAGAATATCGAAGAAGTAAAAACCGGTCTGGATGTCTATTTTTCTTACAAATCAAAATATTGTTATGCTAATGGTATTAAATTACTAAAAAGATAGAAGAAAGTTGTAGTAATATATAAATATTAAGTTGATTTTCTATTTAAAAATATAACAGATTCTGAGTTAAAATAATATAGTTTAAATTATTAGATTCTTTCGAAGATATTTTATAAACACCCATATCTAACTAATAATATGATACAACATGAAACACGGGGTAGCTCTCAAGACATTTTTCGGTTAACCCAAGACTACAATTAATTGTGTTGGGCCGTTGAGGAACCACCTGTTGGCTCCTACAATATAAATCGCTCTGCTTCTGCGGTACCTATTCTGTATGAATCTCCACGGCTAAAGGTTCCGCCACCGGCTGCCCTGCACCACACCGAAAGGGACAAGTTTTGCATACAGCAATGGACGCTGGATGACAAATTTCATCTTTAAATTTTCATGGTAGCAATAAAATTTATGGCCGACGATGCGATATTGTTGTGTCAACTGGATGTATGCATACAAGCAGCGGAATTCCGATTCAACCCTTTCGGGAGACGTTGCTTGTTCGGATGTTGCATTGCCAAGTAATCATCGTATGTATAATGCGATAAGGGCATACCGATCGATTTTATTAATATTTAATTAGATGTAGAGACGTAATACGCGTCCGGAAACGATCATTTAAAATAATAATATTTTTTATTTAATGAAATGTCTTGCGCTCGGTTTGCGATACCAACGGTTTTTATGGCCATTCAAAAGGCAGTGGTGGATATTTTAAAAGAATTTGGACCGACCAGGAATTATCAGGAACTTATCCTACCACCTGCCGTTCGCCCCGGTACTCTGATTTACAGTGAGGGCATTCCGAAAGCTGCAGAAGAAAACCATTTATTGCGTAATAAAAATAAAAGTTATTATATAATGATTAAGCTTTGCAATAATTGCTTTTAAATCAAACGGCCAGCGATAAAGATAAGCTAATGTTGAATAACGGCAAGATTTTGATGTGATTCACCTGTTGATGAAATCATGCGACTCTCTTTTTTGTAAACAAATTACTGCATCGAATAGAAGAAAAAGGTGTGCGGATAGGATCGAGGTAATTTATGCAATCAAAGCACGTGGACAGGTGATGGCGCTAATGATGGTGACGACCACACCCAGAGGATATCCGCATGCTATCCACTCCCTCCCATTGACGACTGATGGCGATTCATTCATCGCGGTCCAGTTTTGACGTGTCTGCGATGACAATGGAGCGCTCGTGCAGAAATCTCGAAAGTCACAACCGTTATTGCACAATCACGTTGTCGGGTGCTTTGGGCCCCAGAGGGGCGCGGGGGGCCACGGGTCAGCAGCAGAGGGCCCGACAGGTGCAGCAGCCACGACAAAAAAAACTTACCGTGGCACAACGGCCCGAACACAGAGTGGCGAATATACCTGGTCCCATTCCAGGTGAGAAAATTTTATTATTAATTATTTAAAAAAAATATTGCCGCGTAAATTTTCTGTTATTGGCTTAATATATTTATACAACATGTTCAAATAAGCACAATTACACGCTTATTCTTGCAAAACTTAAACAAATTCGCCAATAATAATATTATATAACGAATTACGAGACAATGATTAAATGATTCGGCCATTTGTCAAAATAACGATATTATAATTTAAAAATAATGTTTATATATTATTGAAGCCAAATACTGGACATCTATACGGCATCTGTGCAAACGGTGACCGCTCGCTGGGAATGTTAAGATATTATCTCCATATATTCAAATTATCTTCGGTTATCGCGCGCGATTTGAATGTCAATATTCGTATATTAATTTTGAATAAATATTGATGTAATTTTCTCAGTTGAGCGAGACCGGGTATTGCCAACAGCGAATGGGATAACAAAAAACTTATCTCTGCTCACACGTGGAAAAAGCTCGGGCGCGTGGCAGCCGCCGCAAGGTGCTCGCTGCGAGTAGTAAAAAATTAACAGTTTGCTCAAGATCACATCTTGTGCTCTTTAAGGCTGCTGAATGAGGCTATCTGGCCGAAGGTGTGGTCGATAATGAATATGTATTACACACTCGCAATATATAAATAAACTGTCTGCATAAAAAATGGGTGATTTATGCTCTTTGTTAACTCGAAGTGTCGTCAATGAAAGTACTCTCTAAACTTCCGTAATGCAACCATAATATTTTCTTAAAATTCGATAAATCGTCTGCAGACTTTGGGACTAAAAATCGTTTACACTATTTTTTACACGGTCCACTAAAAATAACAAAATTCCCAGAAACGTCCCAGTGGTCATTGGTGCTAAATAATATGATTTTATGTCGCAATAGTCAATGGGTATAAAAATATATAAAATGTTGAAATTTTGTCAATTAACATCTGCCTTAATTCACGAAGGCTTGCAATTCGTAAAGAGTATTGAACAGTATTTTCTTACTTATTATCCCAACTAGCTTTAGCCTTATAAACAAGGATTGATCCAACGAAAGCTTTTAAGAGATCCATATTTCTTTATATGGGTATCTACTTAACATTCAAGCACCCGCTGTTTTCAGGCGAAACTTACACCTAAACCCGCATCTTTTTATCGATCCTACGATTTTGCGCGGCTCTGTAAAAAATGCTTAATAACTTTTTTCCTATTGGAGATAATTTGGTCAAAAAAGAAGTATTATACGTATAGTATACTTATAATATATTATTAGAATATTTAGATAAGAAATAAAATTTTCGAGCTGTGAAAATGATGATTTTTTGTATTTTAGACGATAAAAAACAAATAGATAATTTTATGTAGTATGTAGGTAATTTTAGCTTTGTAATAAAGGATGTGACGGGTTGTGCCACATAAATATTACAAAAAAGTTATTTTGTTGAATGGATAAACAAAAATCTAAATTCTTTACAGTCGATGTGTAAGTACTAGAAAGTTTTCGATCCAAATAATCTATTATTTCAAGGATAGTTTTTAGCCATAAATAAATAAATATATCATATATTTTACAAAGGGCATGCAGAGCAATGAATAAAACTGTGTCCAGTCGTAAAACTTTAAAAGAAAGCCTCTTGTAGCGCAGTAGATAACACGTTTCGTGTGAACCCGCGTTAATGCGGGAGCGGGTGTTTCCGTTTACGAAAATTTCCGCACTAACGCGGGACCGGGTCCTTGAGTGTTAATAAAGGTTTGAAGTAGTGCAGTATACACACTTCATTTACACGGTTCACCAAATGATGAAATTAATCAACTAACAGCTGCTTAGATTCACGAGGGTTTGCAATTTTCTATAGAGTATGGAACAGCACTTTTTCACTTAAAACGAGCTTTAAAATTGCAACGGAGTCTGATGTCGTTGGATTTCAAAAAATGTATCACAGAAATGGATAACAGATTTCCTAATAACACAGGACAGTAAAAATAAACAAAATCCTCATTAGATTCTAACACATTAGGCGTGTCGTTAGTATTTTTTCCTAATTTAAATCTTCAATTTTTCTATGAATTCTAGAACTTTTTTACACGGTTGAGTTTTTATTTAAATGTACGTCTAGCTCCTTCGGCGATACTATATTTATCTCCTCAACGTTGGAAAGACTTCGTCTTCGAGAATGTGAAAAAGTCGCAAGAGGCCATGTCTAACGAATACGGAAGCTGTGAAATCATGATGGTGTTGTTTTTGGACAAAAAATCCGCTGAATAGTTTAAAAAAATATGAATAATTTTCTACAGCCAATAATAAAGTAAGCATTTAATATGGCTGCCAATGTCATGATACGTCAGAGACAGGTGTACCAACACGACAAAAAAATGGGGTTGCGAAAGGCTGCGAAATTATTTTTTAACATTTATATAAAAAATATAAATAGCAAAAATAATTTCTATAGAAGATAACTTGGAGGAAAATTTCTCGACAATATTTTCAGAAATTAATGATTTTTCGGCAATTCTACGCGTTTGTTGTGATGCAAAAATTATCCTTTTTACAATAAATTCAAAAATATTAAAAAATATATTTTACGTATAAATAAAAACAATATTCAATTAATAATATATTTAAATAAAATGTTTTTATCGATAAAAGCATTTTAGACAATTATATATTAAAAATATTAACGGCCAAATATTATGTCTGACTACGGTTTACTGATTAAAGCTGATGTTGCAATTCTTTTTGTGCTGAAATATTATAAATATTTACCCTTGCACATATTAGCGTGATGATAATATTCCACGATTCGGAATTATTTAAAAAAAATTAGCATTTTACGATCACAATTTAAATTGCAATTTATACGAATACCTACTTAGTTGATCCACATATCGGGTATATTTTAAATTAAGACATCAATCTATTCACATAAAAAATATTAATTACTAAAGGTGCTCGACTTGCAAAATGATCGCAATTAATCAGTATTTTTTTAGTCACATCCTTATGTATCTTCTTGGGCTGGAATTTTTACTACACAATAATTATGGTATAAAATAATAATTCAAATGTTTCTTGTTTAAAATTAAATTAGGACATGTGTCAAACGCAACGTTTTTATAAAAAAAAAAATATATATATTTAAATAAAATCTACTCATATCATCCTTTATATATTATAAAAATATAAAATATTTATTGGCAACCTAGTAATATCGACGAGAAAGCATAGTACTATTTATTTATGAGATAAAAAAAATATAGACATATGCCAGACGGTAGATTTTAAAATTCACCTGCAAAAAATATTAATATGGATATAAAAAAAACGTATACGAAAGTGATATTTATAACGTAAAAAAATATCGTGAGGGTGGATGTTTTTTGGCTGGAATTTAGCTCAGCCCCGTTGCGTTGCTCCCATTTGAGTTGAATTGCAGACTTTAAAATACCCATCAATTTCCACTGGGCATTCATTTAAATCAATAATTGGTGAATTGTATTTTTTTTATTAGTTTATGCAACGAATGAAACATTTTAAAATCGAAGGTGGCCAGACGATGATGATACGTAAAGAAAAATTAAAATACATATTATTCTATTTGCTTCTTTGTATTAATTTGATATTAACGCCGGCGGCCACTCGAAACGCACGCTTTAGATTTGCATTGCAAGCGTTATTTTTATGGTCTTTTTAAGGGACCTTCTCGTAATTTTCCACAAAAAAAAATTCTGTTATCTTAAAAACTTCCTTCCTTATTTTTTTTAGCTAGTACCGTTTTGACTTTCATCTGGTGATTTGTTTTCAGAACATAATTTTAGTCAACAGCTGAAAAATCAAAATCTTGCTCTTTCAAATAAAGTGATAAGAGGCCAATCAACGATTAGCAAATTTCCTAAAAAAAATATTAATAAATTAAGAATATCTCTTTTTCTAGGAGTATATGTAGATGGATTATTTATTTATTATTTATAACAGAAAGATTCCAGCATAACAGAAAGATTCCAAAGCGCAATTCGCTAATATAAAGATTCTAAAGATACAAGGGGAATGAGTCTCTCGCACTAATATTCCCCCCAGTGTCAAACCACGACACTGGGTACTTTTTTACTATTTTAGTTGGATTTAAATTTACATTATTTATTTTATATATATTTATTCAACAAATGATATATTACATTAAATTAATTGTGTGTCAAACAAACTACCTACATAAATATTTTTATAAAACATGCAGAAGTAATGGGTCTCTTCCTCCTACATACCCTTTGGCCAGTGTTATAAAGAATTCCCTGAATTCATAGTTTTCGTCGGACACCTATCCCGACTACTAACTTAGCTCAGTCGCGGTTAACTTACATAATCGAAATAATATGCATGTTATCTACAAGTCATAACACTAGTTTACTATAACATAGATCTATTTATGATAATCCAAATTTATTTAATGTCTAAGTCAAGGGTGGTGAAACTTCTTTAAAAAGTATTTTAAACAACGTTTTGTTATATTAATAATAATTATTATTCAAATTAAAAATGGGAATCAAAAGCTAGGATGTCAAGAATAATTTTATTTATAAGCATACTCTTAAAATAATCCTCAATTTGCATACAAAAACTGTCATTTTAAACAATTCCATAAAAATCAAATAATCATTTTTTTCCGTGACGATTTCTCACGTTAACGTAATGACGATGATATGAAATTATTTTTTAAGTTTGCCATCCCATTCCTATATGAAAAAAAAATATTGGAAGCTTCATATATCATTTTTATAAACTATATATATTTACATACACATCACTGTGTTGGGGTCGCCATTTCCCTATGACAAATTGAGCCCTCACTGCTAATGGCGTTGATCCCTACGGCGCTTACTGCAGGTCGGGTCAGTGTTTTGTTACGTAGTGCAACATAATATTGACATACTTGGTTGGCTTCTATTTCCTTCCCCGCCGATCGGCCAATGTGAAAATCTCATTAGTGATTTTCCGCACTTAAACCCCTTTCGTTCAACCCACCGAAGAGCTTTTTGCGGCTTCGCCTCCCATTGGCCGATGGCGGTAATAAAAATCATGTTGAGTATGGCGGCTAATCCATAGATGAGTAGCTTTAATAAAAAAAAGTGCTGAAGTCAACCGTAATACACTACTTATTCATATGTGTCAAGCCGGATTATGCATTAAGTTTAAATAATGATTTAGATTATATCACCAATATTTTGCAAACGAATGTAGAAACAGCATTTTTTAATTCAATTAATCTGTTTTCAGATCACAGAAATTGAATATAAATTAATTAAATCTTGACAAAATTTTACCATTATTGTACTGCGAAGAGATGAGTGTTAAAATTTGAGAAGAATAGGGTTATTATTCTATACCATATTTCTACTCCTTTTTCTTCGAGAAATAACAATAGCTCTCTTGTATTGAGTTCCGTTCCACTCCTCCAAAAATCCCTAACATCCGCACTATCAACTCTAAAGCCATAAATTTGCTCAGACACATAATTTAGTATCCTAGTAAACACTCTCCATATCTTGTCGAATCATTAAGTAGTGAAGGATATTAAAATGATTTTTCCATTTTATTTCAGAACATCTCTAAAATAGAGGGTTTGTATATTTTTTTATAGAAGTCAACGTCATGGTAATAGATATTTAATACCATTAGAGCTTTGTTCCTCCATTAAATTGTCTTCCAAACCAGAAAGTTGAGCAGGACCATTGCCACAAACCCGAAAAAATATTATATTAACACTTATGGCAAATAAAGTCAACTATACAACTATAGCGATCCCTGCTGCAGAGCTGCGTGTGGAACAGTCCCTCCTATAGCGGTCCTTTTCTGAGCATCGTTTTCTTCAAAACGCTAAATTTACAATTCCAAATGATATATTTCGTAAATTTGTATAACCTTTATTACATCGTCATTTTCAACGGTTTTTGGTTGTCAATGTGTTTATACGTATTTCTTTTGCTACAACAATTTTAACAAAATTACATGTTATGCGAATTTCATTTCGAAAGTGTTAAGGATTAACAAAGTTAGAGGAAAACTCAATAATTCTTCGACCTCTTGTGACAGGAGATGAGAAGTGGATTATGTACAGAGGCGGCTTTTCTATATACACTGCGGAGCTACAGCACCCCCAAGCAAATCGAAGAAAAATATATTTTATATATAATATTAATATATGTCTATTGATTACGTATTATGTATACGAAAATACAAATATAATTAATATTTATTAATCTGGTCGGTGCCTACGCGGGCAGTGTTACTCGCACGAGATGGAGCAAGAGCGCTGCCTGCTCGTAAGCGCTGCTGGCGCCGTGTATTGGATGGATGCGGGCCGGTAGCTGAGTGCGGAGGGGGGGTGTCGCGCTGCAACTGGGTGCAGTCATACTGACTGATAGCTTTTTCGAGCCACGTGCCGCTTATCACTTATTTAGTATTTATACCTCATCTTTTTTATACTTTAAATAAAATATGAGCGAAATATACTTATTTAATTTTTAATATTCAGCAGCTCCACCAAATATTTTACCTACAAGCCGTACTCGAATCAGTTTCGCAAAAACTTTGGATTTCTAAAGGGTAGGTACCACTGGCAACCAGGGGCGTACGGTGGTGTTGATTTTGAGTGAGCTGAATGTGGAAAAAAAATACAGTGAACATGAATTTTATTATTATTTATACATTAATTCTATTCTTCGTTAGTGCTCTGTACGCCACTGCTGGCAACACCGAAACTGAATCAAGCCGTCAAAAAGGTAATTTTGTCTGTATGGTAAGATTGGTAAGGAATTATTCTGTAGACGGTTTTCTATTATGCTAAGCTGGAATGAAGCAATTCGTTTAAAAAGACCCAGAATATTCAAAAGATAAAACATATTTTTAATACGATAATGCCAGACCTCAAACTGCCAAAATTACTCGGGATAAATTAATAGAATACGAATGGACAGTAATTATTCATCCATCATATTTACTCGATCTTGCTAGATTATCAGATTACTATTTATTTTTAATTAACCCCAAAGTTTATATGGTTGCCCAGTCTTCTATAAGGTGGGCTGTATAGCGCCGGTCCCTATCTCGGCGCAATAGGAGGGTTGATTGAAAATTGGGATTTAGCTCAAGGATCACTGTTTGACCATCACATAGCATTTAGTTTATTTTAGTAATAATTGATTTTACAATCAATTAAAACTATAACATATGTCGAGATACTCGTATCGTCAGTAATGACGAATATTAATATTAATAATTGTAAAAAATTGCCGTATATAGAGGTTAACGAGGTTCCACTATATTTTCTTTGAATGCTTTATTATATACGTGAATTGTCATATTTATCATTATTAAAAAAGCAGTTTTGAATGAATGAATGCCTCAGCCAGATTCCTCGATTCAGCATGCTCTATATATGCTATTATTTATTCCATTCTATACAGCTGTTGTGCTAAATTGATTGTTTGCTCCATCACGCCTTCGTCATTATCGTTGCATATCCTGCGAACCTTTATATTATCCCCAGACTGCCGATACTAAACATTGGGTCTGGGAGGGCGGAACTCATGAAGGCTCCATCATTTATATGCGGCACTGTTTAGACCCACGAGAATTAACCAAGATTTCAACATCCATCCCATTATTATCTAACACCTACTTGTGATTTATACAAAATACTTGTATTGTTTCAATAAAATATACATTTTTCTCCGTGATATATGTTTAAAATTATATTATTCCTATTTCCAGCGATTTTTGCGATTGTAAGATAATTACATTTTGAAGGTACATTTTAATATATTTTTAACAGGTCGTTTACACGAAGGTTTTAGACATCTAACAATCAATTTAATGCCATACTCGTGGCTAAAAACGCTCGATGGACTATCAATGAAGGTGCACATTTTGTGCAAATTTGAAACCTGGAGGCGGTCATAAAACGAAACTAGGTGTTAATGTCCGTGCGAATGCGTGATACCATCGACTGGTAATTATTCTAAACAATATGTTTATAAAAAAATGTGCAATGTGCATGTAAATTTTAAATTGCAGACCATATATTTTTCTATCCCGTGGCATCCATTAAAAACGTGTTTTCTTTAGAATGTTTCATTAAATGGTTTAAATTTGCGGACGCAAGGTGTTATAATGCAATATTTTCATCAATACTATTTTTTTACACCTCTATTCATTTGATAAGAATATAACAAAGCATCAGTTAAACCGCAACAATCATAAAGAAAGTCAGCATCAATAAAGCATTGTATTTTTATGGCATATTAAATGTTTCAACAATTTATACATATTTAAGAAATCATCGATAATTATAAAATAAATCAGTAGAATTTTTTTTATTTAAAGTTGATTTTAATCATCTTTTCGGAAAATTTAATCAAATTAATCTCTTATATAATACATACATATATAATAAACGGATGGAATTTCCCCACATATACTCTTTAATTTGATATATAGTTCGAGACCACTTAAAATTTGAACAGTGTGTTATCAGGAAAATCATAATCTGTATATATAATGATATTTAAAAGTAGACATCTACCGGAGTAAGTAATAATTATTACATTGTGCTATATTTCAATCTGCTTTCATTTGATCATTAGTCGCAATGATATTAAATGAATAATTATACATATAAATAACAGGCTTAATAATCACTTGCGACAAGTTATAAGCAGATAACCCCCTCCTACTTGCCTGGACGCAGTCAGGAGGGTAAAATCCGATACCAACAATAGTAACAATAGTAAAAAATACACGTCCAATGCCAGCAATGGCCAAGAGATGGAACAAAATACCGCATACCAAGACGGCTTGGGCCCCCGCGGCATAGATACAAAAGGGGAGCCCTCACGTCACATATGAGAATTGGGTTCCTTTGTCCTCGATTGCCATTTGAGAGTCTAGCAAGGCCTATACGCTCATCGAGTGAGTAACTCGTGGCTGGCAAATTATGATGATGATATAATAGGTTACCGAATTTTAAATTTAATAAAATACGAATTACGATATAAAATTTCAAAAATACAGTAAATTATAGTATAAATATTTCATCAATGTCCATAAAGATATCAATATATTGATATTTTAATATTTTGCGTGGCATTCATCGTTAAAAATATTAGTTTTTATAATAATAATATTCCCTATAAAACATCATCAAAAAATGTTCTTAGGCCAAATGCTCAACTGTCAACTCCATTTTGTAAATGAGGTTAGGTGCTAATGCACATCCGTAAAATCAATCGTGTGATTGACAGACTCTCGAGTCATTTTTTCGTACGTTTTTTTTCTCAACCGACGATGGCCAAAAGTAAATTCGAATACGTTAAAGATTTCGAACGAGACGATAAGTTACTTCCAAATTGTTGGATTGTCGTTCGGTTAGATGGAAAGGGTTTCCATAAATTTGCAACTGCACACAATTTTGAAAGACCGAACGACGTAAGATGTCTCAACTTGATGAATCGAGCAGCCGTTGGCGTGATGACTGAATATTATGACATGGTGCTTGCATATGGACAAAGTGATGAATACTCATTTATATTTAAGAAAAACATGGACCTGTATAATCGACGTGCAAGTAAAATTGCATCAACTGTTACCAGCTTATTTACGTCCATGTTCCAATTCCATTGGTCAAAATATTTTCAAATAGATTTAGAATATCCGCCATCTTTTGATGGCCGCTGCGTTCTATATCCAACAGATAAAAATTTAATTGATTATTTGAGCTGGAGACAAGCCGATGTACACGTCAATAATCTATACAACACCACATTTTGGAATCTCGTCCAGAAATCTAATATGACTCCAGCCGAGGTAATAATTATTATAATATAATATAAATATTTATTGTGGAAATATTTTTTTATTAATTTTTAGGCTGAAAAACATTTACGAGGAACAGTATCGTCGGATAAAAACGAAATTTTATTTTCAAAGTTTGATATTAATTACAACAATATTGCTCCTATGTATAGAAAAGGCACAATTCTTTTGAGGAAAGAAATTAAAAATCCTCGCACTGGACGCTATCAAAAAGCAATAGTTAACATTCACGAAGACATGATAACAGACAAGTTTTGGAAAACACATGCAGAAATTTTGGAAAATGCAGGTCCAAAAAAATATGATAGTCTAACTGAAATCACTGACCTGGTTAATACTCAATTTGATAAGAAAGTTAAGAAAATACATAATCCAACTATTTCATAATATTTTAAAAATAAGTTTATCATTTTAAGGCAACTTTTCCAAACAACCCTTTTTTTATTATAAGAAATCTTAATTAATTTTATTACTTGATGATATTACATTTTCTATTTTTCACTCACATATTACTTATTCCGTTACTTATTTAATGTATCACTGATCTACGGATTAATATCAAAAATTGAGGTAAAATGTGTAAACTGCAATATGAAATTAAATTATTACTTTTGCAATTAAGTGCTTACATTATCGACACATGTATAAGTTTAAATATATGAAGATACTCTTTCTCAGACTTTCCTTCATATCTTTTTACATGAATATTTATCCTCTTGAAGTAATATGCAATTCTACTACTATTACTTCCGGGATAAGATTTGGCCATCCATTAGCAGCCTCCAATGCCGCCTATTCCTAATAGGCCATCACCAGTCCATACCTCATAACAGATCCATAATATCGTATACTTTTTATTATATAAATCTATGTTTGGAATTAAAAATCCTCGCATAATAAATATAATATTACACAGCTTTTATTTTGGCGGTAACTTAAGTAGTATACGTCAAGTATTATATTTAAAATAAATGGAGAACCTGTGATATCTCCATCGACTTGAGATTCATTTCTCTTTATATACACTCGGACTTCGTATAACACAGTCATATGATTCCACAAAGACTCCAGACTTCCAGAAATATGAGGTTTGAAGTTCGTACAAAATTTATATGTTTCGAAAAAATATTAAAATATAATTGTATCTATTATTTTTTCTAATAAACAGTATAAAAACATAAATTAGCATATTTATTTAATATACTTTGAAAATATAGATAATTCATCATCATTATCACTTGAAATCCTATTTATTCGATTATATCAAGATTGATTTTTCATTTTTTTTATCGGAAGACTCTTGAATATTTTATATTTGACCTTTAATAACTTCCTAATAAGCGATTGTATGATGATGATTTCGTATGACTGGTAATTTGCCATTCTTCGTATGCTCGTCGTTGTGGGGGTTGCCTCCGTCATTTCGGAGCACGCCAAGAACAACATTAGTCGACGTAATCCTGGTGCAGGTTGATCCACTAGTCTTACAGAAGCCCTCATTGGTCCACCAGACCTACATCGCACACCTTAACAATAGTTTAAAACAGCCACCGGGTGTGGCATTGCTTCCATCTGTACGAGTTTCCTCGTTGCCACTATGGCCTGGGACCTGAAGAATGGGGTGAGTTTGTAGGGAGTGGTAATGTGCTGCAAAACGCCTCAAAGTACTATTCCGGCATTTGCCTTTAGATGACTAGAGATCCGGTTCAATCTAGAGTGCAATAGTCTACACCAATTACTGATGGCAGAGACACTAAATGTTTCTCTTTCACTTAAATGCATGGATAATCCTAAGCATGCGTATCTACTAATACTAAATCCATACTTAGTGTCCGGAAACTTTTATCGTAAGACTGCTTTTTATTTATTTATCATAAAAAAATGTGTAATTGGCATTAGAGATTAACCCCGGTCGTCAATCACACATAAAAAACGTAAAATAATTAAAAGATGATAATAAAAAAAGTAATGTTAAAATATCATCATTAATTAATCAGTTATTATGAAATTATAAAATCTCATATAAAAGTTCAACAAAATGACGATATTTTACATCAAAAATGTCCTCACACTTATTTTTTTTAATGGTTCTTATTGTAGTTTCATTTATGCTATATAATCTAGCAACATCTATTACTCTTTCTCCATTTTCAAGTCAAGGATGAACGCCGAATGGCGGGAAGAGACATACCTACAGTGGAATGCACACCTACAGTGAATGCATACCTACAGTGGGCGCACGAACAAATAAAATTATTATTATTGATTAT
>JAGXCT010033692.1:15123-46588 GCA_022495035.1 Philopotamus ludificatus | reverse complement strand
TAAACACAAGCTTTTCTTTAATGGACTATATAAAAACCAAGTATATGCCTGTTCTAATTCATAATAATATTCTGAAATATTTGTTTAAAAAAGTTTAAGAAATAAACATTATTAATAACCATTGTCCTTTATTGTCTACAATCGTGGAAAAAAAATTAAAAAAATATTCGCTACTGTTGCCAGGCGTGCGATGTTTTATCTCGCTCGCATCCGGTACGATGTGCCAAGGGCGATTGAAACGTGAGACATCGCCGAGTGTGCTTGTCATTTTCACGTCATATTTATTAGTTAAAATCCAAAATATGGACCAAATTATGAAACATATCATGAATAATTATTTTTATTCTTAGATCAATCCATTTTTTTTAATGTGAGGATATTGATAATAAATTTATCACTATCTTGACTTAAAAGGAGAGACCCACTGAATGACCCCCTTAGGATGGCGCGGTTGCTTTCGAGCCGCCGTGACGGACGTGAAATATAAATGAGCTTTTTCTTCTTCTTCGCATTGTCTTTCCATTTGTATTAATTTTTCACGATCTGAACAATCCTGCAACTCCCAATCCGGTCCAGTTTCGAAAGTTACAAAGCCACGACATCCACTTTTCCCCCCATAGTAGTCCTCAGAATGCAATACATTGGTCCACTAATGTCCAAAATACTAAATTTAACGTTCCCCGGAAGCTTCCTTTTATTTAAGAAGTTTAAGTTGTATTCCATATCAATGCAATCTCCAATATTCTTCAATAGCATCACATTTCAAATGCTTTCAGCCGGTTGAATTAAATTTAAATTTAAATAAGAATGTTATTTATCATTTACAAATTATAAAAAAAATATTTAAGAATTATAAATTAATTTTTATAAATAAATTAGGAGAGGAATAGTACTTAGATAGATTGAAAAACTCTGCCAAAAAATTTTGCAATAGCCATTATGACTTAATTTACTATGACAGCTCTACTAAATTCTTAGAACTAAAAAGCTTCGGTACATCGCCAGTGAATTTGTTATTTTTCAGGATTTTAAGTACATAATATATTGATCACAATGGTTTATTTGCAAATACCATGTATCCCAATTTCTAATCCAAATAATTTTATACTAATCACCTAATATTTTAATAGCATTTAATTAAGTGGTAATTTTCAAAAAATCTCAATTATTTTATAAATTATATTTAATTTCTACCCCATCAATCGATATTTTACAATCTTTTCTCAAAGTCAATATCAAAATCAATGTTAATAAAAAAAATATTTTTGCAAATCCTATTTAATCGGAAGCTTTTATTGCATTATTATATTTTTTTTCATTTTGAGATAGACTTCTTATCTCAATTTTTTATGGCCACTGCATTTTTTTTACACTGTATTCACAAGAATATATCCTTTATTCAAAAAAATACGAATGTAAACGTTTTTTTATTAAATTACCGAGCTTTTATGTGCAAGCTTTACTTGAAGTGTTGGGCCACTCTGTGGGCCAGACATATTGGCCCAAAAGATTCTTTAGCAAAAAAAATTAACCACGTTTTTTTCTATTTATGTATAAAAATCTTTTATTGAATGGGATATTAAATCAAATCCTATAAATGTTTCTTATTCATTATATCAATGAAAATCATTGAATTCTTTCGAACTCTTGTCTCATTTTCCGACATATTAACATTTTAAATATCAACGTTTATTATTTGCATTGTAAGGCATTAATAAAGCTCTAAATTGCTAATTTCATAACCTTTATATACTTAAAGTATTTTTTTTATTTTAATTGAAATTCGATAGCTTCCAAAATTCTAACGATTCATTTTAATATCGTGTGAATTGAATTTCATAGACACATATAATAAATGTTTCAATGGGACAGTGTTTAATTCAAGCCGTATAAACATACATAAAAAAAATATTTATTTACTGTGTCGTTGTATTATAAAGTAAACAAGATACATTTATCAGGAAATGACTGAGGAATATCAAAAATTCTTTTATGTAAATTGTTTATACAAGAATTGATATTAAAATACGTTTACTTTACCATAAGGCGATAGTTATCCTTTATCTGTTCACATGTCTTGAATCGTATCGATAATGTAAATAATGGGTAATGTCGTTTTTGGGATAAAGGTGTGATGTATGTATTCTGTTCGATAGAGGCAAAAAAAATCTAAATGATATCGTATAATAATATTTTTTCAGCGTAGTTTTAGGACACTTGTTTGTTGGATTTCATCGTCGTTATGTCCATTGACTGTAATCGTCAGTGTTTATTTTAAATTATATTCAATATATTATATTATACGCGTGAAAAATGTTATCTCTTGTTTGGATTTTGGTATTTATTCTTTAACACATGTGTTGAAAATCAATTACAATATTTATAATGGCAGATAACACCACACCCTTGTGTCAATACCATTTTGTTTGTGTCTTCACAATGTCTCTGGAGACACATGCGGATTAAGGCATCGGAGTGCGGTATCGATTCGCGGGTCGTCACGGGGATCGATGCCGCATTTGGCCGAAATAATCAGGCGATAATGGCCATCGACCGGCAACGGCGACTATGGCTCGGCAATCAAGTCATGCACGTAACACCATCCTATTATTATTATCCGAATAATATTCAAAATGGAGCATTTCAAGTGAATAATACAATAACAAAGGTATTATTCGCGGCACAAAGGGGCCGCTGGTGGAACGAGCGCTGCCCGGGCCGCCGCTGTTAAAACAACAATGTCGCGACAACAATGGACAGATTATTGCTATTGTCGCCGCACAATTGTACACTCACTCTACTGAATAATCTCATTTCGATTTTCGTTTAATTTTTGGGCCATTGTTCTAGCCGGCGGACGGGGAAGACGCCAAAAGTCAAGAGGGATGGACGCCCTCGCCACTCTTTCGCGCTGACGCTCTTCCTCTCCTTTTTTTTCCGCCACAATTCACTGCATAATACGCATTCAGCGGATACAAATTCATTTATAAAAATGAATCGCCCCTAATGATACCCGGCCTTTCTTCGCGTTCGCAAAAATGTGTAGACTAAGGGTGGCGCTTGTGTTGAGCCATGGACCAGACATGAACTTTCTATTGAATAATGCCATTTTATAAATCGGATAAACAACTACATCTGTTTTGTTTCTGTTTCATTCGCAGACGAATTCTGCTATAAAAATAATCCGAAGCGCAACTTAAATATTTTTGCAACAAATATGTGATATGATAATTAAAAAAAAATCATCATCCTTATTTGCCAGACATGAAACACTCATTCTCTGAGCGTATACCCAGACTATATATATCAGAATCTCGAATGGTAGTTAAGGTCAAAGGAACCTGAATCTCACATGTGACGTGAGAGCTACCCTTTTGTGTCCCAAGCCGTCTTGGTATGCGATTTTTTTGTAAAGAGTTTCCCTCTCTTGCCCGTTGCTAGCATTGGACGTATATATTCTACCCTGTTGGCATCAGATTTTATTCTCCCGACTGTGTCCAAACAATCAAGAGGGTGTTTGCCTCAGTATTTTCTTTCCTCTTCTCTAGGCATTACCTGCTTATAACGAATCCCAAATGGCAATAGCAATCATTTTATCTTGGGAAAAACCTCGTCAAAGAGACCCTTAGAAAAAAAGAGGAGTAAAAGTATCGAGACTAGACTATCAACAGTTTAGGGTTTTCCTTCCCAGGGCATACTGGTTCTGTTTAGCCCTTGGTACTCGAATGCCCGCTATGTTTTTCGCATCACTCGAATGCCGCCGCTATGGCGCCATGAAACAGATTAATTACGTATCATTTATAAAATTATTATTTTAGGTTTTTTATAAACAATGATAATATTGCAAAAATCCAAAATAATAATTTATTAAATAACAGGTGTTGTTATTTTAATTCATGGTCATTGGATTATAGAATATGTAGGGTTGGTGTGATCATAAATTTGGTTGATGCTTGAACACACTGGATCCAGATCGACATTAATGGTAATAGCGTTCTCGAACTCGCATTTTTTTTACAATTTGTGTATAATGCAAATGAATCCCATTTATTATGGCTTTATTTTTTTGTGAGATGGAGGTGTGCGTAATAAACTCATGCATACTCTATAAAATCACGAAGAAAGAGAAAAATGAAACGCCTTTGACTCACCTAAAATTATTAGTTGAGCAGCTTGTAGGTGATTTTCGGCAAGGTGCCAAATCCTAACTTCCAATCTTCCTGTGGAAGATCGTCTTATTGATAAGTTACACATATTGCGTTCTGGAACTAAGAAAGACTGTGTAGTTTGTTCAAATAGAATATTCCGGGTGGAAGGGATGAAACAAGGCTGTTTTGTGATACCTGTGTTCGCAAACCGGAACTTCATATTAGAGATTGTTATGTAAAATATCACACTAAGAAAAACTGTAAATAATATTTTTCCTTCTTAATTGCATTTATATAAAATCTAAATAACGATAAAAAATAAAATTTTAATCAAGAAATGGCTTTTTTTTAATGCTTAACCCATTAAATTGAGCCTATTGCAAAGTTGATTAATCCAAAAAAATCATCGAGTTGGCGGTATTAAAGGTTAATTATATTCAATTTAAAAATATATTTACTCACTATAATTGTTAAATTAAAACATATATTTTTGTTTTAAATAAACCCCGTCCATTTTGAAAACACCTGCTTTAATTCACGTATAGAAAGGCATTTTTTCACTTATGAACCGAACCTAGAACAAGCTTAAAAATATCAATGGGGCCTACAAATTTCTATGGCCGGATATCAAGAAATGTTTAAACAACCTGTGAATTAAAAAATACTGATGTGGATAATAGATTCCCCAATAATAATAATATCCATTTTTTACACGTTTTTTTATACCACAATGCTTTTCTTGCTTCTGTTTTTGAACTTTAGGAACCAATCTTTAATTTTTCTATAAATTCTGTCACTTTCATACACGTTTTTTCCTAGAACGTAATTACCGTATTAAAAAGAGTAGAGTGTATTTGCAAAAATGATGAATATGTTAAAATGATTGTTTTAAATTAGCTTTAAATAGCTTTTTGCAAAAAAAAATATTATTTGAATTGAAGCAACTTGAAAAGCTTGAAACAACTAAATTAAGAATAAATATAGTGTACAATGAAATTTCGTTTTTTACGTTTTTGAAAGGATTGACAAACAAATAAGAAGAATAATGTATATAAAAAAATCTAATTGCTATGTATTTTAAGCTCTAATTTAATCTTTAATGCTACAAATCGAACGGAAGGTTCTTTTTCTCGTTTTCATTGCTAGTAACTTAGTTTTTAAGGTCTTCAAGGTACATCATAATAGCTTATTTTGTTGGAATTGGTTAGATCGAGTTTACTTCTTCTGCGTTGAACAATTTCCGCAAGTCTGACTGACTCCTACATCATCGATTTCTAATATTCATATTACATTTCGTCAATCGTCGCGCATTTATTTTAGTTTCAAATATTTAAGAAATAAATTCACATAAAATGTATTAAAATTAAACCGGACTGTAAAAAATATATGCAAATATAGGGTTCTACTGTATTATTAAAAAATCTTATTCAAAGTCGATGTATGTTCCTAATAATTAATATAATAAATATTAATAGCATTTAGATTTAACTAAAAAATGCAAAAATAAAATACCATCATGACTATTCTTATTTTTAAACATATAGATTCATTTTTTTTTTGCAAGGAAAATAAAATGCCAGTAGATAACAATCGTAACAATAAATAGCTTTCAGGTAACAAACAATTTGCTATTATAATACGATTTAACCGGGACTGAGTTAAGCTAATACTCTGATAGATTAACTTTCCGGGGAAATCTATGAATTCTAGCAATTTTTTATGACTGGATATATCTTATAGGAGTGTGAGTGACTCTCTAACCCCGCATCTTTAAAATCTTTTTATGTTAAAAAAATATTTTGTTAATTTTTTTATTATTTTTATTTTAGAGCCTTGCACATGAAAGAGCATCCGGACTACAAATATCGCCCTCGACGAAAACCGAAAGCTCTCATGAAGAAAGAGCCTAAATTTGGTTTTCCGATGTCGTCGTTGTTGGCCCCCGTCCCTCGGCTGCTGGCTCCGGCTCCTCCTCCGCACCACTTGCCGCTGCTGAGCCCTGACGGTAAGCTTGACCTGTCTAGGTCGCTGTTTCCGCCGTTCCCGTACCCCTTCTATCCGTTCAGCCACAAGATGCCCGGCGAGGAGCTGGCGGCAGAGCTGGCCCAGCTGGGGGCGCTATGCCCCGGGCAGTGGTGGGGCGGTGGCGCCGGGGGCTGCGGCTGTCGACCCACGAGGGAACTCGACTCACCAGGACGTCCGGGTTCTGGGGACCCCCGGCCCCTGGCCTATCTGCTGGTGAAGCAGCACCAGCAACACCAGCAGCAGCAGCAGCAGCAGCAGCAGCAGGGGCCGGGCCCCGAGCAGGAGCCGCCGCCCCACGTCATCTGAAGGCCGCTCCCGGTGCTCCCCGCCAGGGGGGCGCTGGGCGTGTGGGGCTGCTTCGACAGGTCCGGCCCGTCCCTCGACAGGCCGCCCTCCCTCGACAGCAACTGACTGTTCGGCCGATCGAGCCTCGTGTAAATAAATAGCGATTAGCGACGACGACAAGAATCTGCATTTGCCGACTAAACCGAACGCAACAAGCGACACGCGACATCTTGTCGCGGGTCGACTGCCGCACGTTGCGTTCGATCAGGTTGAGCACGAACGATACTTAGACGCAATAGACGACAAAACTAATTTATAATCATAGTGCACATTTTTTTTCTTTCATAATAAATAAATATTAAATATTAAAGTATATAATACCGGTGACTCTTAAAAAAAAATCAGACGGAGTTCCAAAAATCTATATATATCAATATTATTTGGTCCTTTTCTAAGAAATCTACATCAAATACATTTGTATCAACGCTCTTTTCAACTTTATCTTTATTTTTTTTATCTCTGAGAATAATAAGATGTCGCAGACGACCATATCCGGCAAAAACATCATATTGTCTTTAGCCAAAAAATCTCCGATACACCGAATCATGCGAAACTTTTCTAACAATCAAAAATAATGTAAGCATCCAATATGGCTAACAAGATACGCCTGTGACAAGTGTTCCCATACAAAAACAAAAAATGTCCCAAACCACTCTTCTTATCATTCCATATCCGTGTTCGGAGAGTCCAGTTGCTGTTATACCGCAACCACAAATCTTCTACCCATCCAACATTAGCCTTAATTTTTTCATTTATTATTGTTTGTACAGTAATTTGGAAGTTCTCGGTCCTTGAGTAGAAGCTGAAGAATAGCGTCGTTTTTCATGTCCATGATATATCCTATATTCCAATTTCTCACACATCTGACATGTGTAGCTGAGACATTCTTCTCACCCCTGCCGGCTTAGAATTCGAGACCGAAGTTGATCTTCTCGGTATCCACTAGGAATAATAATGCAGTGGTTTAGTTTTGCCTTCTACATCTTCCACAAGTGTCCAATGGTATCTCTATGATGGTGAAGCATCGCTCCATATACGTAAGAAACTCCGAGCTGAGCAGTTGAATCACAAGCCGCTAAAGTACATTGTACTGTAGAGCTTTTATCCATAGATAATTTTATTCTTCTTGACTTATTGATCTGGAGATGATGATCTGTGTTTTCCCTCTGATATTGTCATATTTAAAATCGTCACTCGTGGTCCTGGCTATACTTTGGCCTAATCTCTTATCTACGAAGTCCAATGAGTCTCATGTTACAACATAATTAGTGTTGAGATAGATGTTTGTGGTACATTAAAGTCCTGTATTGTCTTACGAATGTCCTTCTCTTGAGTTCTCAAAGCTTGTCTTCTCTGCTTTGCTTTCACGTAGATAAACTTTATCCACATGAGTCCAGTAAAATAGTAGAACATCTCTTATTTTGTGATGGCTCTATCCAGCCGTTTGACATCAAGATGATGGTTATCGTATGTTCTAGTCGCGCTAGTAAAGGAAATTTGTTCACATCATTAGGGAAATTCTTGCAAGGATCGAGAAGAATTACTAGGACATTTACTCCAAAAATTGCCTCGGATATGATGGGATCGTTCCTCTCAGTAGTAGCGTCTTTTTGTCAGGCTGGAGTTGTTCAGTTTTGGTCCTTTGTAGATTCTGACTTACATTTGTGGATCACTTTAATCTCTTCCATATAGAAAGTTGCCTGTGGTTGAGTCATTTTCAATGCTTTCGGAAGGTCGAAATTTTCCAAATGAATTTTATTTGTCTTAACTTTAGATACCAGAGAAACATAAAAGAGTGACAGAAAAAAATAAAAATATGTATGCCTATAGATAAATCCGTTGTGTACATTTGTATTCAAAATCAATTTCCAAAAAAATACATAAGACTAGAAAATCTTATTAATAATCTCCACTAAAATTTCTAGTGCCATATAACATTTATAATTAAATATTTGTTAATTGTATTATATACTAATCAGTTTATTTATCGTTATTTGTTACCGTATTAAGTTTCTTTTTATTACAGCTCAAAGTAATAATTTATTATTTTTCATTAAAAATACCAGGATTTTCATTAAATATGTAAATATTGTAGTTATTCAATAAGAATAAGCGTAGTAATTATTGTTAAAATCTGCATTTAATGAATAATCTTAATGTATGCACTTATTAATGTATTCAATAGAAAAAATATTTTTTTCTTTGTATGTACATAATGTATACATTGAAGACTTGATTTGAACCGTCCTTTCAAGAGTTTTAGATGAAAAAATGATAATTTTCATTGCAAAAATATTTTCGATTCATTAACTGCATAATATTTTAATTAATCTAATGAAAAAACATATATTTTATGCTTAAATTCAAATTATAAATATGTAAATATTCTGCACAATAGCATAGTAGTTATTAAGTATCCTCTAATATACAATTTAATATAGTGTATAACAGATTCTAGAGTTTTGTTTAATTTTATTTTTCGACAGTTACGTCATTAAATTTAATTTATATCTTTGTTATATTATAGTTTAAATGATTAGAGATGTTATGTTTTTATTTCTTCATCAATTTATTGTTGATTAATATTATTGCAAACGTGTTATTTTACATAGTTTTTATTTAAGAATGTGATTATCGGTTGAGTATGAAATAATAAATGTTATAAAACTAATCCTTTGCATTTTTTTTCTTATTTTTATATATAATAAAATTTACCAGTGCCATACATGCGATATAAATATTAAAGTGGTAACTCGTACACTCGTAAGTTTTCTAAACCCAATGCGATAGGATCACCACATTTCCTGTCCAGGAGAACCAAAGAGAGCCCATAAATATATTCTTCGGGGTGCCAATGTCTTATCTGTTTTGTAGAAATATCACATTCCAACAGGGGGACGACATCTTTATGGTACGAAAATAAATGGAAGAATAGTTTTCGTGCTACATAATAATATTATTTAAAAAAAAATTATACGACGACGCTGAAGTAGTCTCCGTGATTTCATCCTTTGTGCTTTGAGAATTGGCTGCATTCAAGAAATCCATTTTGTACAGTTACCGGTATGAATAAGGAGGGGATGTCTAGTCACTACTCTTATTTAATATATTGGAAAATTTTCCTATATTTTCCATTGCTATAAATGAAAATATATATATATTTTCTAAACAAGTGTTATCCTGATATGTTATCATTCAACGCTGTTGAAGAAGTTAAACATTTAATCGGTTAAATATTTTTAAATCGCAGGGGTTGCCACCCTCATTTTTCGCTATTCAATTATCTCTCTATTGACAGAAGCGTTTCAACTATTGTATTTGGTTTACCATGTTAACATATATACAGCTATTCTCCGATTTACACGGTTTGTTAATTGATTTTTATTTTACTATAAAATTTATAAATATTAATAGATCATTTATATTTATTTAGTTTATGGAATTTCACATTTTTTTAAACTGGTAATATTAAAAAAAGCATAGGTATTCAATTCAATATTATTTATAGATAAAAGATGATTATCTTGCTATCATTAGTAATTAAATCCCTCCATTTACACGACTTAAAAATAATTAATAACTGTTGGTTTGTATTTATCTTAATAAACTTTTACAGACGTATCTATAATTCTTTACTTAACGTAACTTTAATTAATACTAAAAATATGTTCTATTATTTTTTATTATTCTGTATTATATATTATGTTCTCCTTTTACAGAGCTATGTATTATTCTTTATTTAACGTAAATGTCCCTCGATTAACACGGCTTTGAAATAATTCAATAATTATCTTATAATTTTTTTTACCGTAGTTGTGATAAAAAAATAACTAATTTTAATCTCATCTTACAGATGTACGTATTGTTATTTAATTAACGTAAATATGCCTCGATTAACACGGTTTCAAATTGATACAATAATGTTTTTATTATTTTCTTTACTGTAGAATGAATCATTTTTATTAATTGTATTAAAAAAATCAGTTTATAGTTTGTATTAATCTTAATATCCTATTACAAAAGTGCGTATTCTTATTTAATTAACGTAACTATGACTTGATTTATACGGTTTTCAATTAATACAATAAATATTTTATAATTGTATTACTGTGTAATGAATATTTTTGATCAATTGTATAAAAAATCGATTAATAACTGATTTGTATTGTTTTTTTCTTATCATATCCCTCGACAAAAATATGTTATTATTTTATTTACTGTAGAGTAACTCTAATTTTTCATTAATTGTATTAGTATATCGGTTAAATCCTTATTCAACATTTAATATATTTTAATTGAAATTTACACGATTTTGTATTAATACAAATAACATAATCAGATTCATTCTTTATTCGGCTTGAAAAAAAATGATCACTTTTTTAACAAAATATTATAATTATTTTTAATTATAAATGTAAATTTATTTTTAACACAAAAAAATTATCTTGGCACTAACAAAAACATAATAGTTTATAATCATACGACAAATAAAATAAATAAAAATAAAAATCAGACTTAACAGTATATAAATTAAATACTCAAGTATTAGTTATCATTTACACGGTGATTTTTTTGAACTTAAAACCAGATTAAGAAACAATCCAGATAAATCCGAAATGAATTATTAGCATAGCATTGATGATTTTAATAAAAATATGCTGATTTTATATAAATACAAATTGATATTAAAATATTAAATATATATGATACAATACAGATACACACATACTGACAGTACCGATTTGCAGCCCCTGATTGCAGACACCCCTCAATAAAAGTGACATAATATGAGTGGGCACAAAGGGGCGCAAACAATAAACACTTGATAAAGAATAATCATGAATAAATACATCGTCCCTATTTTATATACCCACCCTGTATATCTACATTCTACAGACTATGCGAGGGAGGGCCAATAAGAAGCCGATTTTAATGCACACTTCTATACACGTGTACGCGAAGGGATTGCTAATTTTTCACGTAAAAAAAATAATATTTAATAATTCACTATTGCACGGAATTAGTAATTAGAATAAGGGAGAATCTCGTTTTTCGTTTCAATTAGACGAAGATATAAAAAAACTCACTTGAGTTATTGAAAAACGAGGGGCAGTCTGTTTACTTGGCACAGGGGAGGGTGTTAGCACCACTTGTTGTGGCGATCTACCGTGAAAATGATTCTGTGTCGGTTACCATCAACCCCTGCCCATCGAGCGATCCACTATTTGTAAAGTATACGACGCGTGCGAAATTCGATTATGCCAAATTTTGAATATATATTTTTTATTCTATTTTTTTGATAAAAAAAAGAAAGCATTAGGCAGAAGAGCGTGTGAAGCGGGTGGTGCCTACTATCGGTATTGGTGACGAGGTCGGCGAAGTACAAGAGCTGTATTGTAGGAGGCGCGACACACCACACATTGTGTTATTTTTTTGTTCCTCTTATCAGCGGAAATAAAAGCTGGGGATACTTTGTTGTTACTTTACCCCCTTATCGCACGCTGTGCCTACGTATTTACATTTTTAAATCTTTTCTCTATTTATACGCGACTACACGGTGTTATTGTTACTCACCGATTGCGTGTATATGAGTATAAAAATATAAAGAGATATATTTAATGATATCTCTACTCAAAATTGTATGTCTATACATATATGTATGTCACTGACTTTAACATTTTACCGAGATTTGGCAATAACTGGTACATTATTTAATTTAAAAAAATATATATAATTATCGTAACTTAATTGTTATTATTAATAAATACTGCAGTGGCAAAAAATCGCAACATTTTAGCTTTGAATCTAGAGTAATTAATTATTTCAACAATTAGTAGAAAAAATATTTCGATCCGGAAATTTTGATGTTGATGATGCACGTTCTGGAGGGCCAGTTGAAGCTGATGAAGACACAATAAAGACATTAATTGATGCAAACCGGCGGAATAACAACTCGTGGGATCGCTGAGAGATTCAATTTATCGAATTCGATCGTTCATAGTCATTTGAAACGCCTAGGTTTAATCTCAAAGCTCGACATATGGGTTCCTCATGTTCTTACAGAAAGCAATGTCTGTGATTTGCTCCTCAAACGTCAAGAAAATGATCCATTTTTAAAGCGTATCATCACTGGGGACCAGAAATGGGTTGTCTACAATAATGTTAAATGCAAGAGATCAATGTGTAAACAAGATGAAGCGGCTTAAAGCACTTGGATAGCCGATATTCATCAAAAAAAGGTGATACTATCTGTTTGGTGGGATTTCAAAGAAATCGTTTTTTGAGCTTCTACCGGATAGCACAACGATCAATTCAGAAGTATAATGTTATCAGCTAGACAAATTGAATGATTCACTTAAACAGAAAAGGTCAGAATTGATCAATAGAAAAGGTGTAGTGTTCCACCAAGATAATGCGAGACCTCATACATGTTTGTTAACTTGCCAAAAGCTTTTATAGCTTGGATGGGATATACTGCCACATCCACCATATTCTCCAGATCTAGCACCTTCTGATTGTTATTTGTTCCGGTCTCTACAATATTTTTTAGACGGTAAAACCTTTACCTCAAATGAGGAGGTCAAATATCACCAGGATCAGTTTTTTGCCAGCAAAGAACAAAAAAATATTAGCGTCGAATCATGCTACTGCCAGAAAGATGTCTAAAGGTATTGGACTGGAATGGATAATACAGTCAATCCTCCTATAACGTTTTCTGTAAATCGCTGTTTTCTTCAAAACTCTAATATTTTTAAGGTCATTTAGATATTTCATAAATCTATAATACATTGCCGAGCAAAATAAAGGTCAATGCTCTTTGGTTAACAGGGAATTTTGTAAAAAGCAGCGATTTAGAGGAAACTCTATAGGAGGGCCGACTGTATATAATTCAATAAAATATTTATTTACTATAAGAAAATCGTCTTTCAATTTCATAAAAATAAACGAAATTACTTTCCGAACAACTTGATATATTGAATCTTTTAATCAATTGTGTTAGAAAAAAAACGAATACTAACTGAAAGTTTTATTTAATCTGAATCCGTAATCAATTGTAAAATGAAATCAATAAATAATTAAGAAAATGTATGAACTCATTGCCTACGGGGGCGTGGATTTCACGTCTAAAGCTTTTTTGTGTATGTCCGGGGCGCGCATATTACACGCAAGCCGACACTATGCGTTTGATCGGCTGTAACTTTTACAACATTTCGTTTTTTCAAATATTTTTTATTATTAGATACTTGATAATTGTAGCAATACAAAAAAAATCTATATATAACCATGTATTCAGAATATATTTTATGGCTCATTTACAAAGAGTGTATTTAAAAATTGCCGACTTTTGTCGTCAATTGTTTAATGTTTAATAGTTATAACAAAATTAACACAATTTAGGAATTTATTTATTTATTATACTGTTATAATCTTATGTTTTTTCGTCAGTTAATACTATACGCTTAGATCTGCTGTATCTATTATAACCTTTTGTTTATTTCAAATATTTTCTTATATATAGGATACTTAGTGTTATTTATAGGATATATTTTTTTGCATTAACCTGATTACCTGGATCCTGGTATCCAGGACTTTTCAGAAATGCAACTAATTGTTAATTCTAACTGAACAAGTGTCCTGGCTACCTAAAACAATTATTCGAGGCCTGACATGTTAGAGTTAGAGTCATCAGACACAACTGAAGTCATAGAATAGATTTTTTTCGCAAGTCTATTTACTTCTGACACACTAGTATATTTGTACTTAAAATTAATTATTTGTATCCTTTGTTTTACATTGAAACACTTTATTTAAAAATAGATATAACTGATTTAAATAAATGTATAAAATAATGAACTAGAAATTGAAATTATTTGATTTTACGAAATAAATTTGAATAAATCTTTTAAATATTTAAAAAAAATAATATTATTTATAGTTCATTCTTATTATAAATATATTTAGACAATTAAATTATTTAAAACTAATCAAGTAAATCTTTGTTTACTTAAACGTCAGGTGTATTTGATATTTCAAAATATGTATTATTTTTCTATTAGTTATGGAATATTTTAAACGCTTTGTAAAAAAACAGCTTTAATTTCATACCAAATATGATAAAATTATGTTTTTTTTATATTTAATTTGTTCGTAGAATGAATCCCAGTAGATTATTATTTATTATTGTTTTTTATATAAGTTTTGTATTACATTTTTAATATTACATAGTTATTTTACTAACTAAACGGTTATGAAATACGTATAATCGTGTAAACCAAAATATAATTACTAGATGGGAAGTTTGGAGACAATTTTCTCAAAGAGTTTAAATTTACATTTAATGCTTTGTTCATATACTCAATAAATATATTTTATATGAAAAATTAATCAATATTTGTTCTAATCTTATTTAATTCGCTTATTCAATTAATACAACACAATATAAATATTGATTCTTTTATAAATTAATAATTAATAAATTAAATAAATATGACCTAATTACAGACAAAGGATTTAATACTATAAATATTGTAAAAAATGTAGACCGGTGGACCAAAACAGCTGAAAGAGGGCGTCTTTTAATTAATAAGATCATATAATTTAGATATTTGATTGTTAATAATGTAAATAAAATCGTTATATGTAATTTCAGTCGAATTGTCGACCCCTGATATATGATTACGGCAGTGATGAGTTATAAATGAGTTTCGTCAAAGTTAAAGTTGAACTGCCGGACATTTTGAGTGTAAACAGGACATTAATTGGGCACGGTCGGATAGTTGGAGCAGAAGCGTATTAGTATTCGCCGGAGGAGTGTTGGTCCTGAATTAAAGCTTTGTGGAGGAGACAGAGCGGGCCGGCCATCTGCAGGCCGAGCACGATCCGCTGGGAACAATCACAAATCGCGGCCGACACACGTCCTTCACAAAAGGGCTTAAATTTGCACGTCGTTTTGCGAGGCCTTCCCCTCGCGCCCCTCTCGGGTCCTGTGCGCCCTCATCGCTCCTGCTTAATCATCGCTCGCGCCCCATCCCGCTCCGCCCCTGGCGACTGACCTCCCCTACGTCGCGTGGACATGCAATTTCGAAACATATCATTTAAATTTTATAACTATATATGTCTATGCATTTCTTTCGAAAATTTTAAATACAATTTTCGACTTATTTTTCTTTGTGGAATAAGACGCAATTCTTCATAAATCTCCCCTCGCATAAAATGCGCAAAATGTCCGAGCTTTCATCTTTTAGCATTATTCGATGGATTCCTTTGTAGATTAGAACGGTTTCATTGTTGACTTCAACTAACAATGACATTCATAACATTCGTCTGGTATTTATTTCTCACGTTATATCTATTTTTATTTACAAAGTAACGAGATTATAAACTGCTTGAATTTATATTATTATATAAAAAAAATATATATTCTTAGACATTAAACATGGCCATTTTAACACAAAATAATTATGAATAGGGTATCACATAAAAAATAAAATTAAGATATTTTTATATTCATTCATCATACACATAAATATAGTGCTCATTTTTGGGATGAAAGTACTGACTCATCTGAAATTATTGATTTTCTTTATGAAGAAGTCGCCTAGCCTCATTTGCACCTTTCTTTTTCACTCGTTAAGGAAATGTCGTTAGTAAGAGATCACATACAAAACGACTCGTCTTGCTTTTGTACTCCTTTCAAGGTCAGCATCATTCGCTATAATTTCGGTTAACGTTACTAAACTTTTATCAAAGAAACCTGAAACCCTTTTCAGATTCACTTTTTTCAAGATCTCCTTGTAGATTGTTTTAGCAGTTTTTCAATAACGTCGTTGGTAAGGTACTAACCTTCAGAAACCTTCAGTAACTATTGAATATCCTATATATCAACACGTTACAGTCCTCCGGACTGCAACGTGTTGATATAAGCGTTCAATTAAATTTAATAAAAAAAATGTGTATGTCGTTGTCTTTTAATAAGCGCAACCGATAATTTATATTTGGGAAAAAATATTCACTAAAATCATTTATCTTTTTAATTAATTATTTAAAAAAAACATATCTATCAAAAATCAATATCTCTGATAAAATACAATTTACAATTGCTGTTGCCAATCTGAGTTTTGATTTAAGTATATATTTTTATTAATATATAAATGTGAAACACTCGAACAAATATTTTTCTTATCGCAAAGTTTATTTTCCCATTTTGTGTTCATACGATTTTCCCGTCTTTCCCTTACAATACATCGAACAATGTGTATACGGATATGAATGACGTCAACATGTGGTCAAGTGTGCTCCCAAACATAATAACAAATTCGACACAGAACAAGCAATGGTTAAATGAAAAGAAAGCACCGAAATTAAGTTATCAATCAATGGACACACTGCACCGATGCGAGAATCAACACTTCACACAGAAACGAAACAACTATCGCATTTTTCCAGAGATAGCAGGGTAGACGATATTATTTTCATGAGTTTTCCTCTGAGAACCGAGGCTTAATAAATGATATTGAACGAAATCCGAATTATTTTTATTATTAACGTATCTAAATATAATAATATTGATGATTTAGCAAATTTGAGAGAGACGCACTTGGACAAAGCGAGTAATATGGAGTGAGCGGAGAGTGCAGGGGTAGATCGGGGACATGACAATAGAGAGATTTGGCCAGGCGAATGATCCGTCCATTGTGCACAGCCGATCATTTGCATTCGGATACACCGATGCCTCTCTGAGCATTTGCATCAAAGCAGCACAAAGCATCTCAAGTTCAAAAAAATATGGCATGGCTAAACGTATGACTTGTATAGAATCCATTGATTTATTTTCCGGGTAGGCATTTTTCCTACTCTAAGCTCTCTTCGACTGGAAATCTTAAGCTTTGGAAACATATAACAGATTGTTATATTAAAATTATTAAACCTAACATTATTTGTAAATTAAAAATTATATATAGGATACAAAATTGTACTCGTACATATAATTTAAATATATTATTTAAAGTAATACATTATTTTATTAAATAAAAACGATGAAGCTGTGTCAGACCAGTCCGACACAAATCCATCCCTTGTCATGAGAAGGAAATTAGCCTTGCACAATTTTTAGAAATACTTATTTTTCCTTTCCACTCTAAAAACCATAACTGTTGGCCCAAGTGAGTTTGGTAGGCAGCTCTGAAGACCAGCAATTATGGTCCAAAAATGCAATAAGTTTATGAGATAATTTCAATGGGACGCAGCTAAATTTTACGTAATATTATTGCTTCTAAGTATCGAGAAGGGTTGCAAAATGTGGAGAAATCCAACATTATTTTTATTTAAATTTATAGTTACGCATTATTAATTCTCAGAATTATGTTTGCATTTATCGATATTTTTCATATGCCAATATTTTTAGAGCAGTCAGTCGGTTTTTCTATATCGGAAAGTTGTCCGAAGCTGTGTACTGTGACCCTATTTTTTATATTGTGGAACTATTATTTTTTTAATTCCATTACATACATAATTATTTGATAAAAATAGTGAAACAGTAAAATCAGTGAAATAGTGTTTATAATTAAATAATAAACTATGGAAAATAATAAAAATAATGAAACTTTTGTTTTCAAATTCAATGATTTTTTAACCCTTGTGTGGATTTTGCCCGAATACAACTCGGGTGGTGGTATTTGCTGACATTAGTGATTTGCTTGAATCCGATTCCGGCACATCGTACACGAAACCTTTTAAGATCATCTGTGTCTGATCCAGTTTGGGTCATTCCCAATTAGCTTGTTAGGATAACGCATCGCGCGCGTTGAGTGACACGTGTCAAATTTGATCTTTCGAGAATAATTACCCACTTTTTGCAGGTTGGCTACAGAAGTGCTTAATAGCATTATCACCAGAATTATGAAAATGACAAAAAATGAAAGTGAAATCATCATCCTCGCAAACGAAAGAAATGTGCATACCGGCCCAGAGAATTCAACATTCATTAACTCTATCGTCTCTGCTATTAACTCAAATTTGTCAAAATTCGTAATTTTGTCTAATAATTTTCACAAAAAAAAATAATTAATTTTATTATCGGTGATAGGAATAGTAGGGCCAAATATATTCTAACCAATTGTTTGGAACCTATTGATTATTAAAACCTATAGAAAATAAGCTAAAAATAAACTTAAAACCACTGACTTGAGCAATTTGTAGATAGACTAGTTATTCAACTTGTTGGGAGTCACAGGGAAAGATTAATAAATAAAGGGATAGACATTCAGTGGATTCAAAGTAGCGATTACATGATGTGTATCTGATAGCGATTGATAAACAAAAGTATAGGGATTGCATTGTTTGCGATTCTGATAGAAAATGAATGCAAATATTTCTTATTATATGCATAATTTATTCTTATAAATTGTTATTATAATAAAAAATATGAATTTAAAACTTTTTTTTTAAGTAGCAAATATTTTTATAAAAGTGACACAAAATCTCATTCCATAAATCACGATCATACACATTTGAATGAATATGTGTCAGTATTCTCAGAGTGTGCAAAAATTAATCAACCAAGTTTTTTAATTTTTAATTAGTAAAAAAATATTTAATTACAAATCAAATATTATGGAAAAGGCTAAAAAAAAATGCATATTCTATAGAGAAAGATCATAGAAAACAACGAAAATTATTTAACAGAATAATATTGTACAGGTTTCGTTTAAATAAACTACTTATCTCAATTAAAAAATTACATTTTTTTCCACTTTACCTAAGGTGAGCTCTGAAGAAATTTTATATTTTTAGTAACTAACCACTAGAAAGGGTCTCGGGAAAACTAAATTTCACATCTGGTAACAAAGGCTGTGATGTATCTATGTATTAGGATTCGACATATTTTTATCAAGAGAATGGAAAAGCTTGTTGGTACGAAAAAGCATGTTCTAATAAAAATGTCTTTTTTTATCACTTAGTATTTTTTATATTATGTAAATTTCGTATCTTGTTTTAACACCTATCTATCAAAAAAAACATATTAATTTAATACAGTTATCCCCCTTCTTAGGTGAGATTTTCAAACAATTATGTGACTTTAAAAAATAAATATGCTACTTCTTAACCCATCCGTCACGTCGAAAACAATCGCGTCATCCGAATCAAAGACCCCAAGCATTTCAAGTCAATATTTTTTTTTAAAATGGATTATACCAGAGGTTCCTAATCTTTTTCGGTTTACGGCTCCCTTAAAACATCAGATTTTTCCGCGGCTCCCTTAATATATCAGATTTTTTTCAAAATTTTTGACCTTCTTGAGAAAAGCGAGCGCAAGAAGATGGAGCAAAAATTTCGAGAATTGGGAATTCCAACATATTTGCCGAATTGTTAAATTAAATATTTCGCGGTGCCCTTATGACGACACCGCGGCTCCATAGGGAGCCGCGGCTCACACTTTGGCAAACCCTGGATTATACTAAAAAAAAGAGTAATTCATGATATACTTCATAATTTGGTAGATATTTTGGATTTTTTAGCTAATCAATATGACGCGTAAATGACAAGCGGACTCGGCAATGTCCCGTCATAGACTCTCGCAGCACGTGTCACTTGTATGTTTTACTTGCACTTAGCACATCGTACCGGATGTGAGCGAGAAAAAACATGGCGGGCATCGCAACAGCGGCTAATATTATTTTTTTACGGGCAATAAAGAACAATGATTCTTTATCATATTTATTCTTTTAGACTTTTTAGACAAATACAAAAAGGTTGTGACATGTAGGATTTATATTTAAAGAGTTATTCGAGAAAAACCAAAAACTTGGAGTTCCCAATATACCCCATCGGCACGGCTAGGTTAATATGTGAAAATCTAAATACAAGCCTGTTTTTTAACACAATATAGTTACAAGATTTATCCTCCATGCTTCATGATCAATTGAGTTTAGGGCATCCTATAAAAATATATATAAAACCCCTTCAACCTTCAAAAGCTCAAAATTTGAACTTAAAACAAGATTCTATATTGAATCAGTATATAATTAAATGCAAATGGAGGTAATAAGATACAAATTTTCATATGAAATTCATTATTTCCATCTTTGGAAGTACTTACTAGTGTCTGCAGTTATTTTAAATTATAAGAGGAAATAAGTTTCCAATCAAATCCAAAATTATTGGCATTCCCTCTGGGTCAGATTTGTAAATGATCATTACCTACAAGATTTCTCCTAAAGCAATAAAGCTTGTTTTTGTTGCCCACTTAATTATAAGAAGTTCATAAACAACTATTAGTGAAATTAAGAAATGGTGTCTAGTCGATCATTCATTCATCAAGTTCTTGAGAATAGATAAATTATGGAAGTTTCATGGCCTTTGTTTTTTTAAGTTAATTTTAATTAATTTCACAGTTCGAACGCGGATTAATTTTGTTTCGTCTTTGCGTTTTCAGCTGAAATTAGCAAAATATGAAAAATCTTCTCGTGTAACTCTTACGTGGTACTAAGAGAAAGGTCAAGCTGTGGACAAGACAGGGTTGTGTCACAAAGTTGCCGCCACAAAACGACAGAGTGGAGAGATAATGAGGCCGAGCGGCCCGAGGCACGAACGGCAACAAATCGCATTAGAAAGTAGCGACAGGCGACAGCGGGCGACATTTGCCGCCTATTTGCGCCCAATTTCAACCCGCCTACAATCCAATAACCCTCGGCCGCAGAGGTGTGGACTATTCATTTTCATACGTAGGTACCTAGGTACCTAGGCGCCCGCCCTCTGCACCGCGGACCTGCATCGGCGTCAAACAAAATTATCCGCCGTACTCGTCGATATTCGCCAACGCCCTCGCGGATATCTCTCGTAAAAGTGTCGGCGTTTAATTCGGTAAGTCAGTAAGTAAGCCGAGCCGAGCAGGCACAGATCCAATTCAATTATTGTCGACAAAGGCGGTTACTTAACCGCAAATGAAGCAAATATTTGCGCCAACCCGACCATTTAACTCGACAATCCTACTCGATCTGCGCCATTAACCGGCGCCGCCTTACAATCTGTAATCAATCTTCTTTTGTCAATTAATTGCTTTTTAGTCCCGCCGCGGCTCTTCAACATAATTGCGAAATACTAATCACTTACAACCTTTATCCGACCATCTGCATTCGTTATACGACGCTTCGAGCGTATTGACATTTAAAAAACCGAGCTTTTCATTTTTAAATCGAAAAAAAAATAACTCAATCATTGTACATTTTAATGAATAAAAAATTAATATAAAAATATTAAGAGTAGAAATCAATAACATTAGTTAACCTAATCAAGATAATAAAGGTTTTCCCAATTATTATTATTATAATAAAAAAGGCTCAATCCTTTTCAAAACCGCATATTCTTATTTAATTAATATTAATAATTTTTTTTATATAAACTATAAATCCACTTTCCTTCATTTCTGAGGAACGTGACCATGAGCATGATTCCCCTGATAGAGGACCATGGACATGGTTTTCATAGGAATATATAGTACATACAGTGGTTTCCCATAGTCAACCTATCTCCTGTCCTTCACTAGTGAGCGATTCAAGCTTTCAAGCTTACCTTTTTTGTAATTCTTGACTTCCAATGTATTGTTTCAATGAGCTAATAAAACTCTTATAAATTGCCAAAATATTGTATTAGTGTTTATTTTATTGTATTAGTGACAAATTTGATATTCTTATTCTATGGAAGATACAATTTTATCAATGTCCCATATAATTTCAGACGAGATTGAAAGATTCAGTGGCCACCTTAATGAGCTTAAATTGAGTATGTAAAATTGATTTTAAGTTTGTATGAGTGGATGTAAAATCCTTTTACTATGAATATTAAAGAGGCTGATACAACTTGCCAAGAAGACCTGTTTAAACATAGATATAATTAAGAGAATAAACATAACTTCTAACTAAAATAAGTAAATTTTACTCTCATCAAAGTTACAAATGTGAATCATAGTTACAAAAGGCTCATGAAACACTTAAAATATGCATTTTGATCATAAATATGTTAGTCAAAGAAAAATATATAGAGAAAATGGAAGAAATAATTATTCGCGAACATTCGCGAATATTTTAAATAAATAAAAGGAATTATTATTGTAATTTTGATTAAAATGACAAAAAGAAAGGCGTTAAAAATTAAACGTGATAATTGAAAATAGCTTTCTCTTTCAATTCCAGTCGAAAACGAAAGATTTTTACCAAAATGGTTTCTAAAATTTCTTTTAAACGTTAAATACAGCCAGTAAATATTTTTATTTTTTAATATAAGATATATATTTTTTATTTTTTAACATTTCACTTATTGTCACTAAAATTATGACCAGAGCGATTTTCAGAACATCTGTCATTAACTTTGAAAATGGGATTTCTGAAGAATATTTTAGGTTTTTTTAGGATATTTTGAGTTTACTTCATAATGCATCATAATAAATTAGCCAGCCAAAGACGAAAGAGAAGTTATGAGATTTTCCAGATAAATTCATTGTTAACCTTTCCACATGCTTTTAATAAAAAAACTAATAGAGTGATACATGAAAAGTAATCCAAGGAAAAGGAAAATAGATTTCCAACTAGTGTTTTCCAACGTAGCCAATTCCGTTCCATGTACTCTCTTCTATGTTCCGTCTTAGAACAATCTCCTCTAATGAAATCTGACTTTAGACACCTATTCTACTATTCTACGTCTTATTTCTACTTCACGTATTTTTCATTTTTGGAAATATCAAAAAGTCACGGGATGTCTGGTGAACAAAGGGTCAAAGATTCTTTATATGTTCGTCAAAGATAATTGGATCCATATATTATATAAATTCAATATAGTTATCATCAAATCTTTTAGTTGGCTTAAAATCTTTTTTTAATGAGAAAATATGAAGAGATTTCACTGAATAACTCTAACAGTGAGCGATTATAATAACATTTCTAGTAACAAGAGATAAAATAACAATTTTATCATGAATGTTTGCTCTTGTCACCAGGCTTCTTATTCACATTATTCAAGAATTCTTGAAAATCAAAACCATTCCCGTTTTTCCTTATCGTCGCCTTTCTCTGAATGATTGAAACGGATTATTAATAAAAAAATATATGCGCCGTAATAAAATTGTATTCAGAAGGCGAAATATTCCAGTTGGGTCGTAAAAGTATGGGTGTGTTTAATTTGGAGTCGGTGGCGGCAGCCGGTTCCGGAAGTGCCTCCTGATAAGCCTTTCATAATGGTAGTACGCGCTGATAGAGACCCTCCTTTCTCTCGAGTCTTAAGCGCTGCCATCACCTTTTATACGGCGAAGAATGGAAGCGCACCGGAGGCCAAAGGCGCTAAGGGCCGCGGCGTCGCGGGACCAACGGGCGCAACTGCCGCCGAGAGGCGTCGGCGCTTACGTCCTTGCGGCGTCGCCGACGCCCTCCACTTGCGCCCTTTTGCGCTGCAGTTTTTAATGGCGGAGGAGGCGTGATTTTTGTTTTTACGTTCTCACCGTTCTCTTGTTCGCGATAAAAAGAGAGGGCCCCCCCGGTTTGGTCGTCTTTGTCGGCTACAAAAGGAATAGGAGTGCCGCTGTATACGTTGTTCATGGATACATTTGTGGCCAGTTTAGTGAGGGGCGTCCTTATCTTTGCAGAGGTTGCGCTTTTGTGATGATTTGCGTATTTTTCTTTTAAACGGCTTCTGTCATTTGGCGCCTTTCGCGTAATTGACATTGCAATGGGGTTAATAAGCGGGGGCTGAATTATTACTGTCATTCGAATATTCGACGCCGAAAGGAAAACCGAGCAAATTTTCACATTTTTATTTTTCTTAAGAAATCGGAATAATTAAAAAAGTAAAAGGATGCCTGATTTTTTTTTACATCAAGTAGAGAATTTTAATCAGTTACGTAATTATCTGATCATTTAACTCTATTTTCCGGAGTATACAATATACTATATTTTTTACCCAGATTTTTTTATACGGGCCACTAAAAATAATAACACTATATTTTAATACAGAAACGAAATATTTATATATATATTTTCAATATCGCGCGTTGCTACTTCCAAGTGTGTCCAAAGAAAATGGTGAAATTTATCTATTAACAGCTCCTTAGATTTTCGAGGGTAAGAATATGGAACGACATTTTCTTACTCATTATCCCAACCTAGCACGAGCTTTAATATTCTAACGGGACCTGAAGATTTTTATGAATAAACATCAACAAAGGTATAAACAACTTATGAAACAAAAAACGCAGATCTGGATAACAGATTTTCTAATAATAAGAAATTCAATGACATATAATATGAATAACAAACATAAAGCTTCATTAGATTCATCACATTGACGTGCCGTTAGTATTATTATTTTTTAATTATAATATATTAGTATAATTTATTTATATAGAATTTCATTATTAACTTTTTTACGCGATATTCTATACCACAATATAGCTATTATTTTAAAACATCATGGTTTTTTTTTAATTTGGGGAACCAATCTTAAACTTTTCTATGTTTTTATCTTTTGTATTTGTCTAAAAACGTCTAAAGAATTTATTCTTTATCATAATAATAAAAATAAAAACAACAATTTTCTCTTCTGTTACCACGGGCGTGATGTTTTTTTTCGCTCGCAACCGGTACGATGTGCCGAGTGCGAGTGAAAAGTTAAATTCATTTACCAATATACCAATTTTATCAATATGCATGTCATTTACATGTCATATTGATGAGTTAAAAAAATCTAAAATTTCGACCAAGTTATGAAGCATATCATGAATAACTATTTTCATTCTTAGAATAATCTTAAATATTAAAGAAGAATTAATTAATATCTTGCCTTGAAATGCTTGGGGTCTTTGAGAGACGCCATTCGGACGATGCGATTGTTTTCGACGTGACAGATGGTTTAAAACATTTATCAATAAAAAAAGAGTTGGTTGTATATTGGATCCTAAATCCTTATATAGTGTAAATATATTATAATACATTAACACAAAAAATACTAAAAGTATTACAAATAACTGTAGTCATGCATTTAATAATAAAATTTATTAATAAAAAATATATACTTTGATCCAATTATTTTAACAATACAATTATTACAAGTTTAATTAATCAAATAAATTATAGCGCCAGAGCTGAAAAAAAGGCTTTTAGTTACATAACAACCTCAAATAGCTTAGGTTGAATTAGAGGTTTATAAATTTCGCTTTTGATGTCAATTGGAATTAATATTAAAAATAGAAAATGTGTTCTATTCTGATTTACCTTAAAAAATAAAACAAAAGAGAAAATGTTTTTAATGAAAATTGTGTTAATCAAAGGATGGATCTATAAATAAAAAGCGATTTTTTATATCCTTGTTAGTCTTAATATAGAGATTCTATTCTCCCAATACAAAACTTTTCCAGCTATTTTTTAATTCTATATAATATGCCTTGGGATCTGAAAAAGTAATAATCAGGTGGAGCCCAGTTTGGAGAATACCGAAGTTGCGCTAGAACCGCTTAGTTTTAATTATAACTCTTAATTTTAATTTCCCATAAGTATTTATATAAAATTATTTGTCATTTTTTTAATTTGGAATCTCTCTTATAAAATAAAAAAAAACTTTGCGAGATCTTCAACACAATTAAATTGAAGAACAAATTCTATTAATATTAATATATTAATTAATAAAATATGAAAAACTCAACTTGAATTGGTTTTAAGGCAATTTGCCCTACTTAGATTTTTCTCGCTAATAAAAAACAACTATATATCTTTGATCACCAACGAAAGGATTATTCAATTTTATTTTTAGATATACTTTTATTCAAAGCTTTAAACTATATTTTTTTCCGTTTTGGTTGAGGTTCCCGTTAAATTAAAAAAAAAACAGATTTGATTTTCAGCTCTTAGTGATTATTTTTAAATGTTTAATTTGTAATAAAAAGAAAATAACAAGTAGCGAAACATCATTACAAAAAATTGATTGACCAAACTTTGTCCTAAAAAAGATTATTCTTATATATAGATTTTTCAGAATAAGTTATATAAAAATTATGTGTATATCGTATTTATTTTTTATTTCAACGGAGAGTATTGAAAGGTCCTTAAGTAAGTTAAAAACGACAAAACTCAATAAGCTCAATCAGACATTCCGGACTAAACAATTGCCGGTCATTTAAAAAAGATTTTCTCAATAAACAAACTTTGAAAATATTCCGAAAATATCATTTTTAGCTTAAATCAATCTTGGTTCATCACGTCAACAATTTATTTTAACATTTCAGTTAGTGAAATGAGTTGAACAATGTGTTTAAAAAGTTCAGTCATTATAAAAAAAAGTATGTTACAATCTGTAACAAAAAAGTATGTAACAAACTTTTTAAATAGAAAAAAAATATTCGAAAAAATAATTTATAATAATTAAGAATTAATTATGTCTAAAGTCTATAGTAAAAATTCTTAACACATATCAAAATCTTATAAACTTGCATACTTTTTTATTCGGACCCTATATTAAAAACATATGTATTTACCTAACATAGTAATAATAATAATTGTTTTACTAAAATAAATTTCTGAATATATATGAAGATTAAAGCTACATTTTCCGAGATTTAGATATGAAAGCTTCTAAATTACAATATGTATCATTTATATATATTTATTAAAATAAATACAATAGCTAATTTATGTCGATTATTACTCAAAGTTTTTTTATATCAATATTAATAAATAATATTTTAATGATTTTATTTAAATTAATCATTAATACGTAACATAACGTTATACATATTGCAAATTTCATTTTATTTATATTTCATATAAAAAAAAAATATTCAAACATGCAAATTGGCGACTAAAAAGGTCGGTAAACTTTTTCCTGTATTATAAATTTCAAGAACTCTTAAATTTTTCATTTCACAAGAGGTTGCTACTTTTTTCCTGGTTATAATAGAATAAAACGAGCTGGAAAATGAGTTTCCCTTCGAGTAACTGAAATGAAAATATGAATATCAGTCGTTTCGAAAATGTGAACGTATTATTATTAATAACAATAAATAAATATATACATAAAAATATAAATATAAATAATTATTAATATAAATGTATTCAATTAATATTTTTTATTAATAATTATTTAAATTAAAAATATTGTGTATGTGTGATTTATTTGTTGTATTTCAAATATATATTATTATTATTCGTTTTTTTGAGTTATTATTTGAATTTATATTTTTTTAATATGTGTAATATATCAGTTGAAGAAGCCCTGTGCCCGGCGAAGTGCACGGCAAGGAGGGATGCTGTGCGACTAAATGCTAGTTGAATCACAGATGAGGAAATTAGGCTTAATTTGCGCAAGTTTGTGAAAAATTAGCTCATATTGAAAGCGGAAAATGAAAAGAAAATTTTCTTTCAGCACACACACATCCGTATGCGTCCATATACATATTGTATCGAATTATTATGTCTGAAAACAAATTATTCAATTTATTTTATCGGCGTTCAATCTAATGAATTAGCTGAGGGGGTCGCTGATAATAAACTGGCTCCAGATGTTAATTTCGCTTCATCTGAATTATGATGTCATAAATGTAATTTTAATTATGGAAGGTTATTAGCAGAAGAACTTTTCAAGTGGCAGCCCAAAATTGATAAAGGATGGCGCCCCCCCCCCCCCCGTCGGAGGCCACGTTTATAACGCAAACATCTTTATTCTAATATATTGCCACTTCACGTAGCATAAATTATGTTCTTCATATTAAAGCGTTCAAGTTTGGAACTTTAGAGTTTCCAACTTATAATCACCGCCGAACCAACACATTGACAGCAAGTGGATATTATTACTATTATATACAATTATTTTTTTTATATTTATTTTTCAACAAAGCTCTTTAATTTTATTTACAGCTCCCGCTTCTGAAAATGACATATTTTATAGTACATAATATTTTGCGGATCTCTATGATTCCATATATTTTGCTAATCCGTTGAAAAGTTGTTATTTTTCATTGTATTCTGGGAAAACGTACCACACGCGCGATGAGTCGATTGCACACTCTGAATATTTTCCATTTTCCGCGAATCCATTTGTATTTAAATTTACTTTTTTTCTCAAATTTGAGTTCATATTAATTATTACAAAAGATACGATTATATCCTATTTATATCCAAATGATTTATTTACGCGTTTTAATTTTTTATACTGATTTTTTTGCTATAACATAAAAAAAACCAGGACTTGATTAAACGATAGAAAGATTCCTGAAAATCATAAAAAAAATATGTATAAAGATGTATAAGTGTTGGTACACTTGTTCCTGACGTATCTTGACATTGCTAGCCATATTACATGCTTATTTTATTGTTTAGAATACTCGGAATATTTTTTACTTTTGGAATTAATTTTTGGTCAAAAACAGCACCGTTATAATGCCTCAGCCTCTATATTCACCGAACATGACCCCCCGTGACATTGACAGAATAAATGACTCCAGAAGCATAGCTTCGAACCCTTTATTTTTCGGTTCGGTTTTCGTTCCCGCTTAATTTAAATAATATATCAGTTCGGTTCCGGTTTTGTTTCGAAAAAATAACGCTTTTTTTCAGTTTCTAGTCCATCTCTAAGTGATATTTTTATTTGTATTAAAAATTTATAAAAACATTAGTTTTTTCGGTTCAGTTCCGACTTTTCTTTCCGACAATAAAATTAGTTTTTAACGGGTTTTCAATTCACCTCCGGTTCGAAGTCCTCATAAAAACATCTAAAAAGAAACAATCACTCGAAAAGGAACAAAATACCGTAAAACCGGCTATTTTCTATTTAATTAAACCGGAATGAAATCAAAAAAAAAAACAGTTTGAGATCCTTCCAGATAAAATTGAAAAAAGTCCTGGAACAAATGTATGGATGATACTTTGAAGAAAAAAATAAAATTGTTGATTGACTGATTCGTCACCGCGACTCGAAAACAACCGAGTCCACCGAAGGGGGTCTATCTTAATAATATATGAATACTCCATCAATATTATTTTTTAAATAGATTATTCTAAGAATAAAAATATTTATTCATGATTGGCTTCATACTTAGGTCGAAATATTGGATTTTATGACTTAATATGATGCGTAAGTGGCACGCGCACTCGGCGATGTCTCGCCGCAGACTGTTAACACGCCGTCGACTGAGTTCTCTTGGCACATTGTATCGGATGCGAGCTTAATATTTATTGATTAGACATTTTTTAGACGAGAACAAAAAGTTTGTGACTTGTAAGATTTATATTAAAAAAAATATTCGAGAAAAATCAAAAACTTGGAGTCCCCATCGGTACCGCTAGGTTAACCGTTTGATTGCCGCGAAATTTAAGTTATTGATTTATGAATAATAATATTATTTTATTTATAAATTGATATATATTGTTTGAATTTTTAATATAAAAGTGTCAAAAGTACGAATTTTTAAATGTCAGTGGACACATTTGTCCCTACGGTATTTGCGTCGTCCCCGCACGGAGAACACATATATCCTCGCGGTACTCAAACGGTTAAATAAAGATTTTTATAAGAAAAATTAAACATTTGATTATTTTTTCTTTCTCATTTACTATAATTATTTAATCGTCATAACTGTAAATATTAAATTTGGATCAATGGTCAATTTATTGTGGCTTTTGATGCTATTTAGAAGAATAATTTTAATGATTAAACGTTTTACTACAATTTTCATTTTGAAAATATTATAAAGCAGTTACCGTGTTAGAGCAAAAACATGTAAATCTAAGGATAAAATATTTAAATATATGAACAATTGCGTATTATCAATTAGAGTTAATAAAAAAAAGTCATCAAATCTTCCTGTTCATTAATAATTATATTTTTTAAAATAACTTTTACAGTAGATCCATTTATATTGAATTTATGTACAATGTCATAATTAATAATCTCTAAAATATATTTTCATTAAAGTATTGACTCGCATAACTCTAAAATTTTCATTTAATATTTATGCTCAAAAGTTCAATCAAAAATAGAAACAAATTTATTCACTCCACCAAATATTAATTACGCGTTGCTTAACTACAATAATCATGCTAGAGCAGATTATGTTTTGCATTTCAAAGTCTTAATTAAATTCTCTTAATATTAAATATGTAGTTTTGTTGATGGTAGAGTGGCGCTGATGTGTATCGGGACGAAAGCTCGCTGTTTCAGTTAAAGACTCTCAAAATGTTAAGATTACCGCGTGAATGATTTACAGGGCGAAAAGTTTTCACTTCCGATACATTCCCCCGGGAATGGAAGTTCCAAACTCGAGAACCCGCTAATGTACCGACACATAATCAACTCTTATCTCAAAACCGCTAATTACAGACTCGCGATAACTTGCACAATTATCTATCCAGAGCCACTTATCGTCCTCACAATATTATGTGCATACTGAATATACGAAACAGGCTATAGCCGGAAGAATAATTTAACACTCGTATTGAGAAGTATTGATATATTTATAAAAAAAATATTTTTTATTATTAATTTGGAGATAATGTTTTTTTTTATATTTTAGCTTATTGGTAATAGGCAAAAAATATTCAAACAATATTCGCTACTGTTGCCGCGCGTGCGATGTTTTTTCTCGCTCGCATCCGGTACGATGAGTCGAGTGCGAGTAAAACGTGCGAGTGACACGTACTGTGAGAGCTCAGTCTGCAGCGATACATTGCCGAGAGCGTTGTCATTTATGCGGCAAATTAAGTGATGCAATATCTATTATATTTTTTTAAACTTTTTTTATTAATTCTAGCTAATAATACGCAATTGTTCGTATATTTTGAATTGAATATATTTAACCTTAGATTTATACGTTTTTGCTTCAACGCGGTAACTGCTATGTAATATTTTCAAAATGAAAATAGTAGTAAAACGTTTAATCATTAAAATTATTCTTCTAAATAGCATCAAAAGCCACA
>JAGXCT010033692.1:0-15113 GCA_022495035.1 Philopotamus ludificatus | reverse complement strand
CGGAAGAATAATTTAACACTCGTATTGAGAAGTATTGATATATTTATAAAAAAAAATATTTTTCATTATTAATTTGGAGATAATGGTTTTTTTATATTTTAGCTTATTGTTAATAGACAAAAAATGCATTCGATATGATTTTGCTGTGGCTATGGCATATATTGTCCTTTATTGTCCGCAATTTCGAAAAAAACAATAAAAACAACAATATTCGCTGCTGTTGCCGCGCGTGCGATGTTTTTTCTTGCTCGCATCTGGTACGATGTGTCGAGTGCGAGTAAAACATGCGAGTGACACGTACTGTGAGAGCTTAGTCTGCAGCGATACATTGCCGAGAGCGTTGTCATTTACGCGTCATATTGATAAGAGATGCAATATCGGGTTAAAAAAACTCGCGAAATTTAATGACGCTAACTGTACATATTTTTTTATACTTTTTTTTAAATAACTCTAATTGATAATACGCAATTTTTAAAAAAAATTGAATTAAATATTTTAACCTTAGACTTACATGTTTTTGCTTGAACACGGTAATATGCTTTGTAATATTTTCAAAATGAAAATAGTAATAAAACGTTTATTCATTAAAATTATTCTTCTAAATAGCATTAAAAGCCACAGTAAATTTACCAATAATTTAAATTTAATATTTACAGTTAAAACGGTTAAATAATTATAGTAAATTAGTAATTTTTCTCATAAAAATCTTTATTTAACCTAGATTTTTCTCAAATAACTCTTTTGACACTTTGTGAGCCGTTCACGCCTTTTGACGTGATTTTGTAGCCAAGCGTTATGAGCCGTTCACGCCTTTTGGCGTAAGAGCCATACCCCCACTTAGCATTTTTTTTTCGATAACGATGCACAATGTAATTCGACTATTTAACCACAGATGGATTCACGTGCATGTTAGCTTGGATTATCATTACATGAAACCATGCGGCCCCCAGGCTAGGTTTGATGTAAAACCTTGCGGCTTATAAAGTGTTCATATAAATCTTACATGTCACAAACTTTGTGTATTTGTCTAATAAAGTCTAAAGAATAAATTTTAAAATTCATCATTGTCCATTATTGTCTACAATTGCAAAAAAAAAACTACAATATTCCCTTCTGTGGCCACGGGCGCGGTGTTTTTTCTCGCTCGCATCTGGTATGTGACAAGTGCGAGTGAAACGTATACAAGTGGCACGTGCCACGAGAATTTGGCGATCGGCGGCGTGACCTTAGTCTAAGGCTATTGATTTATACAAAAATCCAAAAGATCGACCAAATATTAAGGCATATCATGAATAACTATTTTTATTCATTTGAATTAAAATGCTTGGGGTATCTGAGATACGCCCTTCGGACAACGCGATTGTTTTCGAGTCACCGTGACGGCTAGGTTATGCAGTTTAAAGGTGATAGAATAATTGTTGAATATAAACTAAATTAAAACCATTACCAGAATCCAAATTCCAGATATTTAGCCCTTACTGACTTTGTTCTTGATTCCAAGGATGTGAAGCTGGACCTCTTTTCCTCTTCATTGAAGTTTTAATCGCATTTTATATTATAATTACATGCCTTTTGTTATTTATGGAGATCTATGGATAAGAAAAGTAGAAGGTTATTATGGGGTCTGTTTTGGATTAAATCTTCTACTTGGATTTTGGAAGTTGGGAGGATTTAGATACTTTTGTGAATGAATGTGATCCGAAAAAATCTCATCATAAAGGATATTTTTTTAAAATTAAATAATATGTTACCAAAGATTAGAAAATTAAATATTTCATTCAAAACTTTATATATTACAAAATAACAACCAATATATAAAAAAATAATATTTTTAATAAATAAACACAATTTTAAGCCAACGTGGCTCTCTGTTTCATCGTGCTTCGCTTTGTACCAGATGTTGATTTATTGAGAAATCGATTGTAACTAAAAATGAAAAAAATCAGTGATATTGCAAAATAATCAATTAAAAAAAATATATATAATTGCATACATTTGTTCATAAAATAATTGTTGTTGCGAATTCAACGAAGGACGTGTGTCCGCTATTGCATTCAGCAGATCGCATTGCGTCACTAAGATTTCTTGCGAGCTTTCTTCACCCGAATCCTAAAAAAAAATCAAATACAATCAGGTTAATTGAACGATCCGATAACAACATCCCCTACAATGCTAATACTATTGATAAATGGATAGAGATGTCGGCATTATCAGAAGGTGTTGATGTCACCCCGATTTGTATAATTAACAATGTCATTAAGGGGTTGTCACGGAAAGGGGATTATGTCCCGAATAAGCAATACAATATAATATACAGAATAGCATTTACGATCAAATTTAATATATAAAATAATATTGCCGATAAATACTAACCAAATATTTTTCTAAACACGTTAATTGCGCCGTGGATAATACAGATTTAATATCTGCCCCGGTAAAATTCAGAGATATATCCGCCAAAAAATTAAGATCGACGTCATCAGCAAGCGGTAGATTATTGCTGAGCACTTTGAAAATCTTCAATCGGGCTTCCTGTTTAAAAAATTAAATAATTAAATTATTTATTTTATTCGTAATCATATATCGATAGAAATATCACCAGGGAATATCCTGTGTTGAGGCAGGTAATTCAATACACATAAAAATAAGATAAAATTATTAAAAATGAGCAGTTACGATGAAATATTTCCGTTACCTGATCGGGAATGGGACAGTAGATATATGTATCGAATCTACCGGGTCTCAAAAGTGCTCCGTCGAGAAGATCGGGTCTAGACGTTGCAGCAATGACGGTTACGCCTTTAACCGCACCTTCAACGCCGTCCAACTGAGTAAGAAGCTGATTTACTACGCGATCAGTAACGCCGGTAGAATCATGACCACGGCTTAAAACAACGTAAAATATATAATACTATCAAAATTTAGCATAAAAATTATCTCAAATTATTTACCGTGGTGCAAGACTGTCAAATTCATCGAAGAATAATACGCACGGTTTTTTCTTTTCAGCCCTAAATGTAAAAAAAATATATTATAAAATTATTTACGGATATAATTTTGATAGAATGTAGTTTATACCTCTCAAATATATTCCGTACGGCTTGTTCACTCTGTCCTATATATTTGGAGAGAAGTTCCGGACCTTTAACGCAAATAAACGATATTCCCATCTTGGAAATGCTGGATCCGATCAACGATTTTCCAGTTCCCGGAGGACCGTACAATAAAACACCGCCTGGTTGTTTCGGATATAAGTTGGGATACTAAAAAGAATTTAATTTAAATTATTATGATATTTCATTCGATAATTTTTTCACTATTTTTCGGATAGGTTTTTATTCCGGTTCAATAAAAAAAGATTATCAAATCAGTTACAGTTTTTGTTTTAAAAAAATAACGGTTTTTTTAGTTTTCCGTTAAGCACCTATTTTTTAAATGTTTTTAATTGTATTAAAAATTGATAATAAACCGATTTTAGCTGATATTTCTTTACGGTTCAGTTCCGGCTTTTCGTTCCGACAATAAAAACAATTTTTGGTTTTTAATTTACTTCCGGTTCAATGTCCTGATAAAACATTTAACCCTTTATAGGGCAAATTAATTATTTTTTTATTGTTATTGACAATACTTATTGTCAATAACAATAAATTAACCAAAGAACTTTTTCGACAACATTTTACGGTACTAAGGTTGACATTTCTATGGGCGCTCATGGAAATATAGACCTTAAATTGACTGGTTAATATATTAACCCAGAGGTTCCCAATCTTTCTCGGTTTGCGGCCTTAAAACATCAGATTTTTCCGCGGCTCCCTTAATACATGAGATTTTTTTCAAAATTGTTGACTTTCTTAAGAAAAACGAGCGCAAAAAAATAATCCAAAAAATTTCGGGAATTGGGAATTCCAACAATTGTGCCGATTTGTGTAATTGAATATTTCGCGGCGCCCTTTTAAGGGCACCGCGGCTCACACTTTGGAAAACCCTGTATTAACCTATATCAGTCTTATAACAATAAAAAAATTAAAAATTCCAAAATAATTAATTTGCCCTATAAAGGGAAGATAAATTAAAAATTCGCATAATTGGTACCGGAAAGAAGTCAATTATTATATAGAAAATTATTAATGTATACATTTTTTTTTTAATTTTAAATTTGGATATTATAAAATGTATTTTTTTATATTTTTTTCTGTGTCTACAACTGTTTCCTAAAGTTTTTATAAATTCTAAATGTCATTTTAAAAAATGGCTGGATTTTAATTAAAGAAACTATAGGAATTATTATTTTAACCACGTAATATAATTATTTATTCCTGGATCTAAGTCTCATTGACCAAGAAGAAATAGTAATCTGATGGAACAATATATAGCAAATAAGAAGGATGTAGTAAAACCTCCCAATTCAGATTCTAAATTTTATCACGAGTTATTTTTGGCATTTTGTCATTTTTTTACTATACAAAAACCAAATACCCATTTTATTCAATTTCCCGATACGTTTTGAATTTCCTTGAACTGTGGACCAGAGCATTAAAAGTCTCCTCCGATAATTCTGATAATAATTTTGATTAATAAAATTAACAAATAACGTTATATAATTTAACCATAAATCTCAATAATGGTTTTAATAGCGTTCGTGATATTGAAACCCTAATCACAAAAGAGCAGTATAGAAAATCTGATGTGATCTTTGTCTTGGACATTTATTCTTAACCATAGAATAAAATTTATTACACAAAAAATAAAGTTAAGCTTACTGACATATGTAAAAAAAATGGATTTCTTTCCTGTACAATATTATATAATAATTACCTTTAACGGCCAACATAATATTTCATTCAACGATTTCTTTGTCGTTTCTAATCCGCCCACATTATTCCATATTTTTGATTCGTCAATATTTGTATCAGTAATGGTATTATTTACACCGTGAATAATGTCCTCAAACTCACATACTTTATTCTCGAACACTAAAACAATTATATTAATAAAAATTTTCATAAATATCTAATTAATAATTCAAAAAAAACCAAATACCTGCTTTTTTAGTGGCTTTGTAAATATTTTTAGTAAAATTATCGATTAAGTCTCTAACAGTGTATCCAGAAGTTTTCAATGAACTATTAAAATTGCGTTCATTGTATCCACCATATAATGTATTGTTGGTTATAAATTTAAGTAAATCAATTTGATCGTTCTGTAAAATAATAACTAATAAATAGACATGATCAATAGATTATTAATAACTGAGAATTGTATTGACCTGATCTAATTCGGTTACTTTATAACTAGATAAATATAATATATCGCCTTTCATATTTCTAAATGAAGAATGGAGAGCGTCAATTCCAACTGCGGTCATTATTATATTTACATTTCTTCTACTGCGTATGAGACTTTTAATCGAACATACTAATCTAAATTAAAAAAAATATATATATTAACGAATAACGGATAAGATTTTTTGTGTTATTTTGTAATCCGGAAAAAAATCCATGGTTTTTAACTATTATCAAATATAATTTTTGGAATTTATCATTTTTCACCTCTCATGTAATTTTCAATCCCTTTCTTATGAAAGCTAGGAAGTTTAGATACAAAATATGAATCTCAATGATTTTTCACTTCGTCTGCATTTTTATTTATTATTCAATGAATGTTCCAACGATGGATAATAATATGAAGATCCTATGACTAGCGAATATATGGGATATTCTGCACTTATGATTTAGCCTGATTTTAATAATCTATAGTGAATAATCCCTCTCATATTCCAACAAATGCATAAGAGTACCTTTCGAAGTGTTAATCGTGGCTTTGGGGTTGAAAATTGTTTTTTTCTTCTCAGTATATGGCTGAGGTTTTCCTGGAGGGCCCGCCCTACGGTGAGTCTAAATGTAGATTACCTCTGACGAACCATCGTGACAACCATCGCATCTAAATACTCATTGGAAATACACGGGAACTACACCTAAGAAGGCAAGTGTAATATAATAAGGGAGGAGAATCTCGCTCCGACCTGGCCGGCGTAAGTCACAAAATCCTTGTCCTATAGTAGAGCCTTGGCCTCATCCAACACCCTTCTCTATTTTATCAGGTCTGCCGTCATCTTCCAGTAAATCTTAATGATACAGTGTCCCTCTGTACACAGTCCAACCATCTCAGCTTTGGTCTTCCTTTTCTCCGGGGAGAGGAAGGCTTGTTAGCCATAAGATTTTTCGGCAACTGACTGTTCCGCATCCTTGACACGTGACCGGCCCATCGGAGTATGGCCATTCCTGAGACTGTCAAAGTCGTCCACTCTGAAGACAACTGTGACTGATATATCCTTGTATAGTCGGTACAGCTCCTCGTTGCTTCAGATATGCCATTCCCCGTCGTCGAATACGGCTCCAAATATTTGTCTCCGAATTCTCCACTCCAGGATATCCAGTTGTCGCTCATCTTGTTTTGTCAATGCCGAACATTCAGATCCGTATGTTAGAACGGGCCTGATGATGGTTATGAGGAGCTTGACTTCAGTCTTCTTCGAAAGGAATCTCAACCGAAGATGCTTTTGAAGGTTAAAGTAGCACCGGTTTGCCAGCACGGTTTCACTTCGTACTTTCAAATTGGATTCATTGTTATTTGTAATAAGTGAGTCGAGATATTTGAATACCTGGACGGTCTCGAATCTGTACTCTTCGACTATCAGGGGTTCAAGGATTTATCCTTAGCATATGGGCATGTATTTTGACTAGGTCCCATGCCAATTGCCGCTCTCATTATTGGTTGGCATGCATCCTTGAGAGCCTCCCGAGATCTGGCCACAAGCCCAGATGTTTCAACGCCGGAATCTCTTATTACACCTTCGAGTGCTTGGAATTCTGGACTTAAAATGAACTCAAACGAGGGTGGGGGATATATGAAAACATGGATTTCTTTCCGGATTACCTATTATAATTATGAATTAATAATATACGAACAAATCATAATACGCCATATCTTGATGAGGTGTAGTCTCATTTTCTATAGGAAGAATTGATTCGATATCATCGCAGATTAAGACCGATGGAGCGTTTTGTTCACATAGCTCGATTTTCTTCTGCAATATTTCTAAAATATCACGTTTTCCTTTAATCAAACGACAGCTTAATTTAGTGAACCAAATACCGAGTTTAGCTACGATGCTATCGCAAATCGTCGTTTTACCGGAGCCGGGTGGTCCTAGAATATATTAATTTTATTACAATACATTCATATTTTAGATATACAGTGTACTCTCGATTATCCGTGCATGGATTATCCGGTTTGCGGATTATATTTTTCCGATTGCTTCGTTAACGTTTATATCAGCGACTAAATTTCCAACGCACTTATTGATAATACTATTAAAACATTCAACGGTATTGCAAATCGTATTATTGTCCGATTTTGGATGATTATACTTTTCATTCGGTTGAACGCATGTTTCGTTTACAACGATTTTACAATTCCTTAAAGTATTTCCGTCAATTAAATCGTACTTCAACGTCTTTGGATTCAAATTAATCTGACACGAAATGTTATTTTGTAAATCGATTATGCTGCCGTCTATCATTAATAATTTATTATCCGTTGTACTTTTGCTTAAAATATACGATTTCAATAAATCGTCCAAACGCTCTTTCCGGTTCAAATTTCCAACCACCGGAGACACTTCGATAGAATCAACCGATGTACGTAACTCTTTGCATTTTTCAAGAACGAGTATCTCATCTGAATTGACTTGCAGAATATTTCTGATTTTTTCAGAAATAATTATAGGACTATACTTTAAATGAATAGGTGTTTTAGAGAATACTTCATCCTGATCAATCGATTTAATTTTAACATATAATATGGTTAGTGATAACACATCTTTGGTATCAACATTTTCTTCAGTCTTAGTCGTATTTTGCGATTTTACACTTCGCAGTGAATAAACGGCATTTTGGTCCTCTTCATTAATAACATTTTTACAGATATAAATTTGAAAATCATCGGGTGAATCAATATCTATTTTACGATTAGATACATCAGATAATAACATTGCCTTGACCAAATGTGATTTATCATTACAGCGAGATGCAGATAAGATGATTCGTTTACTCGACATATACACATCAATCGTTTTAGACGATTCAACCTCTTTCGATTTTGAATTATCTTGTTTTTCAATGCGCTGCAATGAATTATTAGGGCCCAATATTACTATTTCAGTATGTTCTTTCAAAAGAGCCGAATCTTGCGATTTAATAATTATCGGAAAAGATGGAGATATCCATATTACCATATCTTGATTAGCTATAACAATTTTCAATTGATTTAATAGATGCAACTGTAGTGAATTTGCATTTAAGTCCTGAAAATAATTTAAATATTAATATATTATATATATTTTAACCTATTATTAAATTATTTAAATACCAATACGACATAATCCTCTTCTGTATTCGTTGTAATGACAACTTGCGGTAACACTGGTGGTGATTGAAGAACTGATAAATTTACAACGCTTCCTTCAGTTAATTCTAGTGTTTGAGCAAATAAACTATTCAACCCTATATAACCATCAGGCATATTACTATCAATACACCATAATACTGTATTCTTATCACCCCAGCTCATTTTCAAACAAGTTTCCTAAAATAATAAAATAATTAATTTTAGAAAAACACAATAATATTATCAATAAACTTAAAGCTATCACAAATAAAAGGATTTATTAAATAATATGAATATGATGATGTTAAAAAACGTCTATTAACCATGACAAAAATTAAATATTCAAACTAAACTAAAAATATACATAATTTCTAACCTCTCTACATAATTCTTGAAAAGATTTAAAATTAACGTGTGCAAAACAGTTTGAACTCGGTACAAATTTTACGATAGCCACTGTAGACCACATTTTAATTTCATTTAACTAAAATTGTGTAAGATAAAGTTTATATCTGACAGCACCGAGGTACGTCAACAAATGGCGAAATGTCAAAGTCTAATCAGTGTTACTTTGCTCCAAAGATTATAATCAGAGAATAAAATTATATAACAATTTATATATAAAAAACAGTATTAACACGTAACAAAAATTATAGCTTAATATAAAGTATTATTTTCAAAATGTTAAAAAATATATTGGGAAAGAATACGATACATTTTTATATGTTGAATAAGACTAATCCTACATTGAATATTTAATGAGCAATAATTTTATTTAATATCCGTCGACATTAAACATTAAAATAAATGTAAATGTATAAGAAAAATGTAATAGAAATTTTCATTATAACCTGTATATACCAAAACGTGGATGATAAGGGAATAATTTAAATCTTTCAATGATATGATGCTTTTCATATTAATTTTTTCAATAGTCCGATAAGTCATTCAACATATTGAGGAAGTTTAATGAATAAATTAAATTATGATTAAATTTTATGCTAAAACGTCTTTTTTGTTAGATCTACGCACTGAAGATTACATCGAAGTTGTACAGCCTATTCTCCACACTGACCTTTTTATGAGAAACTGGTAACTTAGGTTATTAAGATGTGGGGTTAAAATGAAATAAAATTATATGTCTTCACATTAATCGTGTTACTTAATTTTTCTCTTTATTAATGTTTAAACTAATTTAAAATGAATATTTTTTTCAATGTTTTAATATTTATTTTATTAGATTATTTGAGATTATTTTACACGGTAGTTACAATCTAAAAGTTCCCACAAAACAGTGTAAAAGTAAAAGAATTCATAAAATTATTTAAAAAAAAGAACATTGTAATATAAAAGATAAGATAAAAAATTAAAACTCAATTAATATGTTTTTTAAAAATGTTAATCATTTATCCGATTTTGTGTTTTTGGTTTCACAAGATGTTTACACACTTTTTCTGAACGTCCCGTTGGAATTTTAAAGCTCGTTCTAGGTTGGGATCATAAGTTCGAAAATGCTGTTTTATACTTTTAGCAAATAACAAGCCTTTATGAATAAAAGCAGCTGTTAGTTGATAAATTTCACCATTTTGCTTACTTTTTACATGGATAATTGGATATTGTGATTTAATATTATACATTTTTTCGCCAATGAACATCGTCAAGTAACAACATATTTTTTTCTGGGAATTGTATTAGAACAAATAAATCGAGTAAAATAATTAGTTTTTGTTCTTTTGGTGGAGCATGCTAATTTAAAGCGTGTAATAAAAGAGTTCATTAGATTCTCGGTTAAATTACCTAGTTAAAAAATGGCATTTCAACGGTTAACATCTAATTTTGGCTTATGGCATCCCTGACGCGTTGTAATTGGCCCGACGCCGGCCAATAGCCACTCGCCGTTCCAACGGTCGCTGATCGCGGCATTCGTAACTGTTGTAGCCGCGACGGCTGTGGCTGAGCGAGCAGGACGCCAGGGTCACCTGCCGCCTTTGCCACCGCTGCTGCCTCCATATCATTAGGCCAACTTCTGCAAAACCACCGGAAAACTGGCTAACCACATAACGGCCATCAACGGCGCTTCTATCGGAAAACTTGGAGATATTCGGTAAATTGAGCCTAAAAAGCCGCCTCACATCACCCAAGCAACCCCTCTCACACCCCCCGCACAAAATCCCTGATAACCTCAACTTCGGCAAAAACCCGCCAAAAATCAGTGCCCTCTATAATGGACCTATAACTGACATTTATTTCTAAGGTTATTCACACGAGATGCTGTATCGAAGAACCCAAATTGATATGCTATAATTATCATAAAGTATACTATTTTATGCTAAAATTTGCATTTTATATTAATTCATACATTATCAGAAAAATATGTAAAATAATCCTAATCCTATCCCAAAATATTTTATATCCTAATGTAGATCTTAAAATAAATCTGGCATCGATAGCACATGTTAATTTTCTTCAATTTTTACATTGATATTGTTAGTATCTTATAATAATAAATAATTTTACAATTACGAACAACATTTTACATAATTGGAATCGAATAAAAATGATTGTATTTAATTTATCATACAGATTATAATCAAGTATACGGAGATATCCATTTTTTTATGCTTGAATCTTAATTTTTTTTCTCTCGATTAACTATCGTGGTTATAGAAACGGCAGTTATTATTTTGTATATAAATTTGAGAAGAATTCTGATCGATATTTTATTTGCTTATAGATAAAAATAGATCATCATGGCACCTTTAAAGATGAGCAACAAAAATATAACCGGCTTGGATAATATTCCGTCGATGGGAGTTTGTACACGGAGCAGAAATGGATCCATCAATATAAAGTCTACGTTGAAACAAGCCGTTAAAGCCGTCGGCAAACGAAAAGCGGGGAGTCCTCTAAAAGATGCTAAAGCAAAAAGAGCAGCATTCGGCGATATCACCAACGCTATCGCGAATATTACCGTGAACGACAAGGACAAAAATATCCTGCCTGCAAAGAGGGTGACAGCCATCGAAAAGAATGTGACCAACGTCAAGGTTTGATTTATATGATGCTAATAAAACGGCTGAAAAATATATAAACAATCGTTTCGACACTATGAAACAGCTGTATTGTCTCATTTTGTTGTATTTATTAATTTATTGTAACAATACTACTCAATTTAAATTAAAGTAATATGAATATTAATTACTATACGTATGTATATTATTATTTTTAATCAATTTATCAAATTAATCGAGTTATTTTTAAATGAAAATTCGGAATAGAATATCGGTCGTCGGTTTAATAATAATTATATGTGATTTATGTTCGTATTTTTTCAGGTTGTGAAAAGGAAACAGCAGGAGAACAAAGTCTCGGCTAATAATAAAAAAGTGAAAAATCAAATATTGCCGTTGAAATCGAAACCGCTGTTCATTTCGAGCAACATTTGGCCGATTAAAAATAATGTATGTCCCGTTTCGACTGTTCAGAATGGCGACGTTCAAAAATCAGTGGTTAAAAATGATAAAATATCGAAATCAAACGGATTTAGTACATTTCGACAAAGCGAAGAGATGAGCGAAGAATCATTATACATATCAGCCACCGAGGATATGTAAGCAAACGAATTTTTTTTGTTTTCATTTAACTGGCAGAGCTAAACATAATTCTGCTTTTTTGGCGAGATGATGATGATTTCGTATGGCTTTTATTTTGCCATTCTTTGCGTGCTCGTCGTTGTTGGAATTTCCTCCGACATTTCGGAGCACACCAAAAACAACATTAGTTGGCTACGTAATCCAGGGATTACGTAGCCAACTAATACAACTAAATAACCTAGGCAAATTGGCAATTGGCAGTCCAACATTGCAAACCATTTTCCTATACGAAATCTATGCAAAGGTATTAATTAGGATATATTCTTTCATCTCAATGAAAAAATTATACTAGATTCATCATATTTTCTTAATAATAAATCAAATAAATGATCGAATTGCTCAAACAATGGCAAAAATATTATACGCAAATTAAATTCTATTATTATAGTCGACAATTGTTTATTGATAATATTTAGCATTTGTCCAGATTTTTATTTATTTTATTATTTTACGTGACATGTGTTTAACTCAGTGCGCTTGTGTGCATGCGGTCTGTATCCGTGTGCGCTTGCGAGACGGTAGAGATTTTGAGCAATTTGAACTTTTATTTATAATTTACAATCAAGTACACATCCTAATTCATACTTATTCATAGTTTTCCGATTGGAATATGGTATATTTTAGCGGTAATACAGATGCAGATTCGTGTTTAGCTCTGCCGCAGTAAAAGGTTAATCAAAATATGATCCATTTGCATCAGCAGTCTTTTGCCAACGATTTGGTGATGTTTAAGGTAAACTGGAAAGTAATAACAATTTTTTTAACATGAAAAAAAATATTTTAACAAGCTTCTACGCCTTCTGCTGAAGTAAAAGGATGATAATCTAATGGTGCAATATCTGTTGAATAATGTAGATGCTGTAGTACTTCTAAATCCAACTCCCTGATTTTTTTTGTGTGATTCTTGCTGCTACGTTGTCATGTTACGGTATACGGCTATTTACCAATACTGATTCTTTTTTAACGTTTTCGCCCTCAAATCATTCTAATTGAGCTCAATAAACTTCGGCGATAACTCTTTATCCTGATTTTCATAATTCATAATGAATTACGCCCAAAATGTTCCACCAAACACAATGAAGTATCTTTTTCAAGGGATTAAAACTGGTACTTGATTTGAATAAAGCCATTGTTTTTTCTCTTTGGGTTGTATAATACCCACTTTTCATCATCAGTAACAATCACAAGACACGAGAGACAAACGGATGGTTTTCCTTTGTTCCGGTGCAATTAGCGAAAGTTCGTGCGGTACCCAAATTCCTTGTCTATTTTTTTTACTGATCCTTTTCAAATGGTCTTGTACTGTTGACCAGGCACAGTCGAGATCTTGTGACAATGCCTTTATGGTTTTGTTTGTGTCGTATTCCACCAATGAATTTTAAGGGGCAACATCCAGTTTCATAGGTCTTCCTGATCTTAGTTTATCGCTTAATTCTTCATCACCATTTTTTAATTTTTTTGAACCATCTATGGCATTTATGAAGTTTTAAAACGTCTCTCTAAATTTTGTAGATGGTCTCGGTAGCTTATTTTTACTTCAATCCCTTACCGAATACATATAGTGTAGAAAATCGTAAGTATCCTCAAAATCCGACCATTTTTACTAAGAATAAAAATGTTCTAAAATTTTATCTGACAACTACAACAAAAAAATTGTGTTTACTTTTCGGTTTACCTTATATATATCGACGCTGATGAGCAACCTTCTGTATTTGGAAAAAATACGGCATGGTAAATAGGATACCACATTCAAAGAAATGCACTTCTCATCGCACAAGTCTCCCTAAAAACGGCTTAGTATTTTTTCCACAAACGACTCCATTTATTTATTTTTTAACCTTTCCCATGATATTTAAACGTCGTTAACCGATTATGGGTAAATTCGAGGACTGCTTCTATTCTTTGAACAGTCGTTAATGGATTATTCTCAACGATATTCCGTAATCTTTCATCGTCATTATAATTTGAGGTCTACGAGGTTGATATTCCTATTTACGAGGTTGATATTCCTATTACGAAAATTTTCAAACTAAAAGCAGACATTCCTTTATTTTACGGCATCTCCTAAAGCTGAATTGATATTTTTTGCGCCTTGTTTCGACTTAAAAATTATGCGAAAAAAATGGAAAGATGCGACATGCTCGTGATATTAAAAAAAAATGATGATTAATAATATTTTATTTCATTATTCAGGTCAAATGATTCTAAACATTTAAACAATAGTAGTAACAATAAGACTGAAAGGGATTCGGCTTCTTCAGAAGACATAGATCGTTTGGCGATTAGCGTTGAAGAAAATCTAGGAATCCCCGACGACATCAACGACTTTGACAAAGAAAATTGGAACGATCACTTTCAAGTTTCACATTATGCCATGGATATATTTAATTATCTAAAAGATAGAGAGGTATTTAAACACATTTCCAATCAAATTAATTAAATATATATAAATATTTTTTAATAATCGTCGTTTAATATTTATTCCAGTCAAAATACGTGATAGAAGATTATTTACCGCGTCAGAAAAATCTGACGAATTGGATGCGAGCCCTGCTCATCGATTGGATGGTGGAAGTGCAAGAAAGCTTCGAACTGAACCACGAAACACTATATTTAGCCGTAAAATTAGTCGATTCGTATTTATGTAAAGTTAACACTAAAAAGGACGAGTTGCAACTATTAGGCGCCGCATCGTTGTTTATTGCATCTAAATTTGACGTAAGCACAATATAACACGATCGATATGCGAGGATGAATATTCAATACGATTTATATATATATTTTTTGCAGGAACGAATTCCGCCATTGATAGCCGATTTCTTATATATTTGCGACGGAGCGTATACGTTGCGTCAGTTACTCGCCATGGAAATAAACGTACTGAAAACAATCGGGTTCGATCTCGGTATCCCACTTTCCTACAGATTCTTAAGGAGATATGCGAGAGTACGTATAGTAAAATACAGTCAACCCTTCTATAGCGTTCAGATAGGGATCACGCTATAGAAAAAA
>JAGXCT010033691.1:4868-22427 GCA_022495035.1 Philopotamus ludificatus | reverse complement strand
CAGCCAACATTATCATTGAAAAAAGTTTTGTTATGTGTTTGGTGGAATATTTCGGATATAATTCATTATAAATTATCAAAACATGGTCAGACAGTTACAGCAGAGTTATACTGTGCCCAATTTGAAAGATTAAAAGCAGAGTTACAAAAAAAACGAGCTGTTCTGGTTAATAACAATGGGAGAATTTTACAGCATGATAATTCAAGACCTCATGCAGCAAAAATCATCCAGGACAAAATAAGAGAACTAGATTTGGAACTTCTGCCACAACCACCGTATTTACCTGATATAGCACCTTCCGATTATCATTTATTTAAATCAATGAAACATTCACTTCATGATAAAAAAATGCTAATGTTGAACAGGTGAAAAATCACCTGGATTCATATTTTAACAGTAAACCGCCAGAGTTTTACGAAAATAGAATTAAAAAGTTGCCAATGTTATGAAGGAAGATCATAGACAATGAAGAAAATCATATAACAGAGTAATATTATGTGGTATTTTTTTGTTGCAGTTAAAAAAAATGTTTTACTTAATATAAGAGAAGGATTCGTGACTCGGGCCATTGCGAGCCTTTACCCTCTCCGGTGATGGAAATGTAAAAGGAGTGGCTTCTGGAACTCTCTAGTTGGTTACCTCTGGCAGCGACAGCACTGGTGGTGGTCTAGTACTCAGAGTGTCGGCAGAGAGGTACCCTTCCTGATGATCCTCGACGAGAGGACGGCTAGAGGCTCGACGCCAGCATGCTAGTCTGCGGTCTCAAGTCGGAGATGCTGAGGTGTAGTCTGCGAACAACCTCGTTGATAAATGCGTTCGGTGTCAATATGATTGCCATGGAAAGGACGAGAGGAGTCTCCAGAGTCGTCATGGCGGAGTAACGCAGGAGCCTGTTCACGTTGCAACTGCAAGCGGAAGTCTGCGAGGAGGAAGATAGCCCCATGGTGCATTTCTGTAAGATTGGGGACCGGGACGCCACCGTGTAGTGTTGCCAGGACGCAACGTGGCGTTAATTAAAATAATTAGTGGAATACCCACCAGAGTCTAATCGGATGCTACGGGCACCTCCTTTAGCACACACGGCACTGAATTGGCCTGGATAGCGGCCTGGCTCTTCATAGCTCCGTAGAATCTACGATACCATGATTGTGCTCATCCGCCATGGCTGCCAGGTCCAACGCCGACACTCGACAACACTCGTTGCCAATTTAAAATATGATTAAAAATAAATTCTGGAAAATTTAAGTATGGGAAATAAAAATAAAGAGAAGGAATAATATATTTGCTCCCTGAAAAATCAAATCATTTAAACGATTTGCTCTGTTCGGAGCATTTTCATTAGAATTTAACTTGCAAAACATTAAAACTATCTGAGATTGGTCGCCAGTCTTACTATTAATATATTCATAAATAAATTAACAATGTGTTGAAACTTTTGCAGCTTTTGAAATTATACCCAAGATACTCTGAAATCCTTTTCACACCGACCTCTTTATAAACTGATAACTAAAAGTTATAGAGCTTATATCTATTGTATAGGTAAATAAAGAAAATGCACGATGAAGTGTCTGAAATAAGTTAGCTTTCTCTAATGAACTTAGCAGCTGAATTAATAATAGCGATAATATATTAAAATATTAGGGACGAAATTGTCGCAGTTAAAATAAAAATACAAATATATAAATTTAGAGGACCTCACGGACCACTAAATTCATAACTTGAAATCCCGCAAACCACTATTACGATTTTTTTATAGTACACGATGTATAATGCAGTGTATAAATTAAATGTTTGGGTTGGCCAACCTTTTTCGCTTAAACAACAATTCCTGAAATATGTCCTGTCATATTTGCGGCATTTGTGCATATCGCAATACATTTTTCTATTTAATTTCGTGTTTTAAAAAATAACTATTAACTGGTTGTTCTCTCTGACAAATTAAGCAAACAAATTAGTTCTTCGTGTAACTCTTCTCCACACTCAACCTCACAAAACAAAGAAGGAGCTAGAGCTAGAGTAAGCTTCGTAATGTCTATAAATTAGTCAAATGGTTTTTCACCATTTTTATTATCTAATTTTCAATGTCTTCAGCCATATCTACGATTCTGCGCTTAATAGTATTAGCAGACATAAGACTTACTTTCAAATTCTGAATAGCCTGCTTTCCTAAAATCTGTTCACATCAATGCTTAATCAATTATTTTGAATAGAGTACGGCTTTTTGCCTTTCGCGATCCGATTTGCTATTAGATAGGAAGCCTTTAGTAATATCCATCAGCATGCTTTTGCATATTTTTATGTATTATTTTAAAATATTCTTGCTCTTTTGGTGCATCGTTAGATAAGCTTTCAGAACATATAACATAGAGATGCTGTGGTTTCAGCTCACTGCCAAGTTCTTGGAATGATATTATCTTCAAACATTGTGTGTTTTCTTCTCTTCACCTCCTGTTCCAACGTTTTTTCCTAATGGTTCCTGTTAAAGACGTGCTTTCAAGGACATGATTTCATGTATCCTTTCATGTCACTTATTTTTCCGTGTTGGTATGTTGGGGATTCAAAAATCCGCATAATATGTGGCTACTAGTCTATAACATAACCTCCATTTATTTAAATAAAATAGAGCAGGTTTCAATGCAAAATAAGTGCCAATTTTATTTCGTCGATGTTATTGTAATTTTTTTCATACAATAAATGTTGCAATGATCTAAATAGATAATAATCTGATGGGAATTGATCAGGTAAATAGAGTGAGAGGGTATTTTTTTTTTTTCAATCAAGATTATTCAATTTCTCGAGAGTAATTTTTAGGTAAAACTTTTCATCTGTATTCTTCTGTGCTCGTTTAGTTTTAATTGCTTCGTTTAAACAGTCTATTTGATTGCAATAAATCTAAGTAGTTATGATTTGGCCATTTCAGAGCACAATAGAAGATCCCTTTGTCATCCCACCACACCGAACTTAGAACCTCATGGTTCATGAGACCCTTCTTCGGTGTGGTTTCGGTGTTTTTTTCTTTTGTAAGCCATTGGTTTTTTCCAATTTTAATCCCCAGTCATCAGAGTTTTAAGAAACAATGCTGTTTCTTCTAATTCTAGAAAATTCTTGCACATATCTACCCTCACAGACTTGTTCTCATCGATCAAGTCATTACGGTATTCAAATTCCTTGTTTATTAATTTTTCCGATTTTTTTTAGATGTTCTTGCACGCTTGACCTAAAATATTCGAGTGATTCTGCTATTTATTGAATCGATTTTGTTTGGTTTGCTTCGACTTTACACCTTAAAATGTCATCATTAGCCGATGGAGTGTTTTTTAATGGACCTCGTACAGCAGACAATTTCACAAATGCATGGTTGAAAGCCCTCCATTTGAAATACAGCAAAGAAAAAAAATAAAGATAATCTTCAGATGTTTAACCCTTTCAGTGCGGGGCGCATGACGTACATGCGCATACAAATCGTGTTCCAGGGTGCGGCCGCATGTACGACATGCGCGAGATTCTTTATAACTTTAACTTGTCGTTACATGTAAACTAGACCGAGTTAGGTAATGGTGTTTGTTTTAAAAATCAGCTAATAAACACAGCTATCAATAAATATACAACATATCAGAAAAAAATTATAGGAACCATGTAATATGTAATTATGAATAGTAACGATTTAAATCGGTGTTTCATTTGAATCTCCGCAGTAGTATCAGTGACGTATCTCGGCTCAGGGGTTTTTAAGGGTTTTTAACGTACATTATGTCACACATACACGTGTACGAATGTAATGGTATAAGAAAATTGCATTTCGCATTTTTGATTTTGATTCGCATTCCCATTTGTTCTCACTTAATCTCTATTTGAGCAATTGATATTTTGTTCGATTTATTATTACGAAAATAAAGCGAATCGAGTTTATTTTTTTAGTTGAGATGGAAGAACATATCCTAATCAACATATTTGCATAAATCTCTTATAGGAAAATGGTCTAATATAGCGGTAAACGGTGAATACAAATTTACCTCGCCAAAAAAATAATTTGGTCCAAAACGGCCCGCACTCAGATGCAGAATCGTGTTTAGACCCGCCGCATTGAAAGGGTTAAGTACTAAACGAATCTATTGTGATTCCATCATATCCCATATCAATCTATCGTCCGGTATTATATTTTAAAATTATTACTAGCAATATTATATTTTTGGTATGCAAATAGAACATAAAATCGTTGTTAATAAGTTTTGTCTAGTTTTCCCTTAGATTTTCTCTTCGCAGCTCCGTGCAGGGTCCTTGATTACTTTCGCCTGATAGTAAAATTTTCATCAAAGGGTGAACACCCTCGGCCCTCCCTAACACAGCCATATTCCACGGTAGTTCTAATAATTCGAAGAATTCGCATTGCTTTCATAACGAGTCGGAAATTAGTTTATAATTGGAATTGCAGCTTTATTTACTGCCGTTGTTCGCAAAGTGGTGGAAATTATTCACGCATGCTAAATAAACGTCGAAATAAGTATATTGACGAATGTGTATACGCACGTATACATATAATGTCCTTTACATTATCTAATCTCCGAAATTTCCTTGCGTTTTCCTCCAGAGGAAATTGCTTAATTAGAAAATGAGTCCCGGAGGAATTAATTAACGTTATGTATAAATCAATTGGGTTAAGTAAATTTTATACAATACATACATATATTTACGATTAATAATATCAATTAATAATTATTATTACTGATAGTTTATTGCGGTTATTTATTTATTTAAAAAAATTCAAATTCGTTTTTTTTATATATTTTTTTTTCAAACTCTGTTTCATGAAAATATCATGAGGCATTCATGATAGGAGATTGAGGCCGTTACAGATGCCGGTTGTATTTTTGAACATGTCATATCACATATCATACACAGGAAGGCTTCTTCTCCCGACGCCATAATGTAGTTAGCAAACTGCGGGCTTATCTGTACCGGCACTCTACCTACAATATACACTCGACGCCAGCTTTGGCTTTCAGGGCTACAAAGCGTTTAACCTCTATAATACCTGGCTAACAAGGAAAATGGCTATTTATATAAAAATCTTTGTGATGTTTTTAAATTATGTACTGCCTCAAATAATAATAAATTGTTCATATTTAATACTAGTTACTCTTAAAATTTTAAAAAAATATCTCTGTTTTGTTTCATATACCAAATTTATTCATATTTTCTTAATAACTATGTTAGAATAATATTAATGTACTCCAACTATATTTATGGAATGTTTTGTGGTTTTTTGGGGTGAGTTATTCTTGCTAGAGGACCGTAACAATATTTTCAGGATTAATTAAATTAACATCAGACATATTTCATTCATTATCTAAAGTTATTAGTCTAAACCACAAAATATATAAATATTGTATTTAATTTAATTTATAAATATCAATTATTTAAATTAAATAATACTATGTAGTGTGTACGTTTATTATTTTATTAAGTAATAAGACCTAATGAAAATAGATAAATATAAATATAAAAGTAATTTTATTGTTATTATTAACCTAGACTCCAAGTTTTTGTTTTTCTCAAATAACTCTTTGAATATATATCCTACATGTCACAAACTTTTTGTATTTGTTTAAAAGAGTTTACAGAATAAATATTATAAATAATCATTATCCTTTATTGCCCGAAATTGTGAAAAAAAAATAATCGAGTGCAACGTTTTTTGTGCAAGTGCGAGTGAAACATACTAAACACGTGCCGCGAGAACTTGACGTGCGGCTCAGTCTGCGATGGAACGTCGCCGTGTGCTCATCATTTACGCATTACATTAAATAGTAGAAGAGTTTGGTAAATATTTTGGATTTTTCTACTAATATATATCATGAGTAACTATTTTTATTAGAATATAAGCTGGGAAGCGGGCAGCAGCGCTCTTCAGTATAAAAAATTACTGCGGTGCAGAAGGCAACGGGAAACCACTGCACTATATATTCCCATGAAAACCATGTCCATGGTCCTCTATAAGGGGAATCATGCACATGGACACGATCCTCAGAAATGAGGGAAAGTGGATTAATATCTTATATAAAAATGAAATAACGTGTAATCGCTTCACAACTTAAAAAAAACTCGGGTTATATTTTCATGCATTGATTTCATACTAAATAGGCCCCATCGGGCGACGCCGTTGGCTTCGAGCCGCCATAACGGATCGGTTAAGTAATATAAAGCACTATAAAGTTGTTTAACACAAAAAATGAAACCAATATCCGTAGCTTTACAAAGAACCCTAAAAAATAGGACGAATACCGGAAAACATTAAATAAGAAAGTATTTAGATTATTATGTTTAGCTGGAATCTTATTCAATAAATATTTTTTTTTGAATGTGTGAATTTGAAAAGGCAAGATTTTTAAGATTCTGAATTTAAAGGAGCTCACAGAAAACCAAAGTAGATGATACAACATTAAAGTTTATACTGCAGCTATTAGCATTGTCTTGAAAAACGTCGAATCTAACTAGTATTAGTTAATTAATTAGAAAAGTTACTAAAAGCTTGGCCTCCACTTCTATGATAAATTATGATGTACTCGGTATCAAAGTATTAGGTAAACCAATAATAGAACCATTTTTTGTAGTACAACATTAAATTTATTTAAAAAAAACTATTATGGAAAGCTACAAAATATCAATTCCATCATTATTCAGGATCTCTCTTCAACGTCTATTTTGTATATTTTTAGTCCCCGCTTTTTTTGATTAATAATTACATAGCATAATAATCTGTAAGCTGTTACTTTTATTTGTTTTTATCAAAATTAATCACTAGAGGAGAAAGGATCCAGCCATTCTATCTCCTTAATCCGTGCTTTGTGAAAACTATGTGGTTTTAAATTAAATATTGTTTAAGATGTTCTTTAGAAACGTTCATATTTTCGCTTTTTTTTCTAAAGAAATGCTTTTTAGTTCTAAAAAATGTTTAGTTTTATTAGTTTACTGTATTGACAAAAAAATGAATAGCGTTAATCCTGGTTTCAAGGTTTATTTAATTTATTAAAACCCTTTTATTTACTAACATTGACTTACACTGTCCACTTCTTGTCTACTATTACAAGTTGTGAGAACAATGGTGGATTTATCGTCGTGACAATAAAGAACTTTTTTAGGGGGGGGGTTCATGCTGCATTATATTCACATTTCCGATCTGATTTAGAAAAAACTGCTATATAGACAAGGAAAACTAGGAGGTCCTTAAATCTGATGGATCCTTTACCCGATTTGAACCCAATATCAAAATTATATTTGACATTTGTCGACTTTTAGAAATCCTCTGTAAATTTTGTTAATGGCTTCTGTAACCTTAATTGGTTATATTACTTTTTGGAAAAAAAACAACATGAAGTGAAGGATTTTCTCATCGTCAATTTATGCCTTGCACATTTTACTCCTAATAATAAACAAAAATTAAACTAACAAAAGTTTCTAAAGATCGTGTTTGGATACAGACTCAAACTAGACCATATTTATGAAGTAGGAAAATTTACAGAAGAACTTAATACCCGATATCATCTAATAATGTATTTAAGGTTGTTTTATGTTTACCAGTGTTAGGGCTTGTAGATAATATTAATACTATTTCGATAATATTAGTTAACCGCGACTAAGCTAAATTAGTAAGTTGCATAGGTGTTTAGATTTTTTTATATCATTAAATATATTTTTATAGCAATAAAAATATTTATATAGGTAGTTTCACGCGCTGGAATTAATTAATTAAATTCTGTATATCCTTCGTTGTATTAATATTAATTTTAATCTATCTGAAATAATATTAAAAATTAACCAGTGTCGTGGTTTGACACTGGGATGAATATTATAATGTTTATATAAGTGAAATACGCTATGGAATATTTATATCATGTCATTCATCATTTTTAGTCAAATAAATAAATTAAGTTAAGGACCGTAGCAATGAATGGGATCTGAAAAATCTTTAAGACGTTGATCACACTAATACAATATGAATCTAAACGTCCAAAAACAGCTCAGATTAGAAAATTATGACATAGCTTAGTATCTATGTATAATATAGTAACAAGGATAAATTAATAAATACACAAAATTAGGAAAAACTATTCGTGATAATCATTTTGTAATTATAATTCATAGTATGTGTGTTTTTCAGACTATAATTTAATTAAAGTTATTATCCTTTCGTTGGTATATTTAGGGTTAGCCGCATTGGGTCGCAAGCAGCAGTTTTGCGTCAAAACTTGCAGTGGCCGGTAAAGGCAAGATAACCGTATAACTCTCTCTCAGGTGGATGATAGCCTATGGATATATAGAGTTATATCCATCCAATCCTACATAAATGGAAAAAGTATTAATGCACAATTTTATACGTATAAATATATAGAATTCCATATACACCGAAGCCTTGTATAACATGGTTTCAGAAAAAAAACAATAATTAAAAATGAATTAACATGCTTGATTTGTACGGCTGAGGATGATAAATCGTTACATATATCAGTTGAATTTTCTGAATTTTCTAGTAGAGGATGGTATGAAAATGTTAAGAAGCAATTCTCACTACATAATATAAAAAAACTCTAGGAGAAATGGCGTTGGCTGACATGGAATCTGCCAAAAAAATTATTCTAGAATTCGCTGAAATTATAAAAAATAAAGGCTATACACTAGTCCAGATATTCAATGCGGACGAACCAGGATTGTACTCGAAAAGGATGCCTCATCGAACCTACATATCAAAAAACGAAAAACGTGCGAAGGATTTAAGGCGGCGAAAAAAATATTATCTTATAATTCTTCTGGAGAATTCATAACGAAGCCATTGTTTATTAATCGGTCTTTAAACCCCCGGGCACTGAAAGGTTGTGATAAAATGAATTTATCTGTTTATTGAAAATCCAATTAAAAGGCTAGGACCACAAGCATTATTTTTAAGGATTGGTTTTACAAATGTTTTATATCTGATGCAGAAGCTTATAAAAGAAAAATAATCTTTGATTTTAATATATTATTGATCATGGACAATGCACCAGGACATCCGATATAAAAAATCCTAATGTTGGAATATTATTCTTACGACCAAACACTACGTCTATAATCCAGCCTTTGAACCAAGGAATAATTTCAACATTTAAAGCCTTTTATATTCGTCGAACATTCGAAAAAATATTAAATGATAGCGATCAAGATTAACATTAACAGTCACACAAGCTTGGAATAAATGTTTCTATTCGAAATTGTGTCGATATTGTATCTGCATCTGTTAAAGAAATAAATCAATCGACTTTAAATGCTTGCTGAAAAAAGCTGGGGCCTTAAGTAGTCCTCGCAGAAAATATTATACTACCAATAGAAGTTGAATACCAAAAGACAATTAACATTTGTCGTGGTGTTGGTGGTGAAGGATTTGATGATAAGGATATTCAAGATATCGGAGAAATATTGGAGGATCGCACGATGAATAAAGAAGAATTAGTCGAAATGTTGGGTGAACCTACAATAATTAAGACACGGAAAGCAGTTGCAGTGAAGTAGCTGCGCCTTTCATAATAAGTAAAGTCAACCCTTTTATAGCGTTTAGATAGGGACCACGCTATTGAAAAAAAAACGCTATAGAAAGTTAGGCACCCATACAAAATTTGGGGTTAGGTTCTTTCAATGGCATTTGACCCATTTTTATATTTTCAATGATCATGCACGTGTTTAGCTGGATAACAATAGCAAGGAGGTATTGACCAAGCATATTTTTTTCAGTTGTTTAATTCGCAACAGATTTGCCAGGGGGAGTCCAAAATGACAGTTTTTTTCGTTAATTATTTTAAAATGCTTCAGCATATGATGAATAAATAATAAAAAGGTAAATATAAATTATGAAACCTTTTCGGATATACGTTTTATTTAGGATACATAATAATATATCAAAACAAACAACAATCGAAGAAAGAAAACAAATGGAGAATATTTTAAATGGGGTAATTATGCATTTAATTACTGTCAAGTGTCATCTAATATCACGTTCTATCGAGACTTTTTTAATATCATTTGCTCAATTTATAAAAAAATAGAATGATTGAAAACCCCATTAACACATAAATACCTAATGCCTTAAAAATCGTATGCATCGATTTACTTGATCATAATTTGTTCCATGACTACACAAGAAGAAAATTATTTTCTAACTCTATTGTGATGAATATATCTGGAACGTTTTTAGACGGTGATTCACAAAAAAATAACAGAACAAGTCTAGCGAGGTAAAGGGACTAACAGCTACCGAAAATTATTTTCCAAGTGCACGTACATATTTAAAATGCACATTAATTATATATTTACGAAAACTTTAATTTAACTTTGAAAATATTGCGTTTTGTAAAATGAACGCTATACAAAAAAACGCCGCATACGCTATAGAAGTGAACGCTATCGGAGGTTTGACGGTACAATAAATGACTTGGCCTCTTATAATGATATACGTAAAGATTTATACGCTAAAAGCAGACAGTTGCTAATTACAGAGTCCTATGATGATGAAAACTCACAACTGATCTCGAAAAAGAGTCCAACAAATGGTATTGTAAATGATTTTTTTCAATAAATACGTAAATGTATATTGTTTCGATTATTTATTTAAAAGATAAACAATATTAACTAACTTTGATATTTTTTTGGAACGCAAACCCTAATTTTGTATGGACTTCAAACCTCGTATAACATGGAATTGTATTACACGACGTTTTTGGAACTATATGACCGCGTTATACGAGACCTAGGTGTATTATTTCAGTTATCATTGTCGCCATAATCAATTACGAGCCCAAAATTACTCTGGTAATTACAGCAACAATACACCCTAAGCATACATGGTATCTGATCAAATTTGTTGAGTCACTGCCATGCAATTTCACACTGTCACGAAGATGGCCACGGTCCATCGCTTAACGTCTCCTGGAATACTTCACGTGACCCCACACGTGCGACATCCCACAACGGACGCAAATCCCCAACTAAAAACCAATTAAAAATATAATAAATATTTTATTTATATTATTAAACGGTTCGAAAGGGATTTGTCCATAGAATTAATTCCGGACAATGGGGGTGGTTGAATTTTTTTAAAAATTGAATTTTTTGACAGGTGGGCGAGGGGTGTGGATAACCTTTGTTTCAGCGATGAAATTCATCAATTCTTTTTTATATGGAAACAATACGCGATAATTGATCACTCTATCAATTTTGGCGGTGACATCGCTCTCGGTGGCCCGTTGGGCGCCATCGGGATTAATGGGCGCCGATTGCAATAAATCATATTTATTTCACCGCTGTCAATTTTAAATCAGCCACGCCCGATCCGGCCCTGTACAAATGGAGCCGTCAAAAATCGAATTCGAAGGTCAGAGCGAACCGTTTAAAATTCAGATGATTGACGATTTGCGGGAAATTTGCGCTGATCAACGCAAAACTTTCATTATGCAAATAATTTATAGGGAGGAAATATAGGAATAATGTCAACGGCAACGCTTTGACTTGTTTATTCATAGAATATAACCGAATTTCATCCAAAATATGTATATATACACTCAATTCTTATTTATAAATAGTAATACGATTTATTTACATTAAATCGCAAAGCCAATTATATGGATTTTTACCGTACGCCGTATAAACTTCATATAAAATGAAACGGCTAAACATATCGACATTCTAACAATCACATTGCCTTCAAAAGATATCTTTGCATTAATTTTCATTTAAAAATATTAAATTTATTCATAAATAAATTCGTAGTAGCGTTTGCCGTGGCGCTGTTGGTTAGCCGGTTTCGCGTGCCTGCACGCCTTGGCGTCTAAACGGTTAAATAACACGGTCTACTAAAATGAGCAAACTACTATTTGTTCTATTACGATACCGATTCAAAATAATATAATTTAATATCCCAATAGTTAATATTAACTAACAGCTGTGTTAATTCACGATGGCTTTCAATTTTCTCATTTATAATCACAATCTAGAACGAGCATTAAAATTCCAACAAATCCTGCAGATTTTTATGTCTGAATATCAAGAAATGTATGAACAACTTGTGAAACAAATAACACAGAAGTGAACAACTCAGGACAAAAAAAATAAACAAGAAGCTTTATTCGATTTTAACATACTGGCTGTGTCGTTAGTAGTATTTTTTTCTTAATTAGTTATTTATATAGTTTATCATTTAATTTTTTATTGTAAAGAATTTATTATAAATTAAAAGGGATTATATGAAAATTAAGTAAATTTAAAATATAAGAGAATTTTGCGTTCCAGCAAATTTTGTAAAGCTTTATTTCCTTATTTTTTTTATTTTTCTCGAATAACTCTTTTAATAATAATCATAAATATCACAAACTTTTTATATTTGTCTAAAAAGGTCTAAAGAATAAATATTATAAATAATCATTGTGCTTTAGTGTCTGATATTGCAAAAAAAATGATATTCAACTATGTTGTCATGCGCGCGATGTTTTTTCTCCCTCGCATCCGGTACGATGTGCCAAATGCGAGTGAAACGTGCAAGTGACACGTGCTGTGAGAGCTCGAAAATATCGACTAAATTATAAGGCTTATCATTCATTACTATATTTGTGCTTAGAATAATCAATTTAAAAAAAAAATATCAAGATATTGAAATGCTTAGGGTCCCTGAGAGACCCCCTTCGAACGACTCGGTTCTTTTCAAGCCACCATAACAGATGGGTTAATTTATACAATTATTTAATTCATTACATAAAAAAAATATTAAAATTTTAAATATACTATTGTTGAAATAAAAGAAGTACTGCATTTTAAGTTAAATTTTTAAATAAAGTCGACGCCAATAAATTTGGCGAGTTGGTACAAAACAGTATTTTTTATTTTTATTAGGTCTTATTTGTACATTTGATACTATTAATACTACTGAGAAAATAAATACTTAAATATTTTACCCTCTTATTTATAGGTAAACTTTTTTGTATGTAATTAATAAAAACTGGTATTTAAAAAAATCGTGCAAAAAAACTAGGTAAACTTAATTACAATTTCTGTTTAATTACACTTAATTACACGCCCTAAATACACCTAATTTATACTATTTTATATCTAAAACAAATATGTTATGGTATTATTCATTTAATTTATTTTAATATAATTATAAAGGTTATATTTTTCTGCGTTATATTAGCCATAAGTATTATAACCCATAAGCAATGTCGTTTTTTTTCAATGAAATTCAAAACAACTTTTCTTATACAAAACAATTCCCCATATTATCTATAACCTTCTGCCAACTTTTTTTCAAATCATCCATGCCCTTCTTGTAAAACTCTGCAGGTTTTGACTGAAAATAGTCTGAAAGGGCTGTATTTACCTCTTCTAAGGTTTTTTTTATCTCTTAGAAAATGTTCCATAGAACGAAATAAGTAAAAATCAGATGGTGCGAGATCCGGCGAGTATGGAGGATGCAACAGGGTGACCCATCCAAGATCCTGAATTTTTTCATACGTCAATTTCCCAACATGAGGTCCAGATACCTTATTCTTGAATCTTTCCCAACTTTTTTAGGATCCTCTGTGTACTGGACCAGGATGAACCGACCTTTTTGGATAATTTTTCAATGGTCAGCATCGGGTCGTCGTCGATTACAGAATACACGGCTACTTCATCAGCCTGGACGGATCGTCCACTTCGTGGCTCGTTTTCCAAACATAAATCACCAAATTTAATTTTTTTTAACCATCTTTGGGATTTCCTGACATCCAATATGTGACCGTAAATTTTACAAATATCCTTCGTAGCCTCTGTCGCTTTCTTTTTCAAATGATATTGATAAAGCATACAGCACTGCAGATGTTGTTCCGACGGACACGTCTTTCCCATTGTCGTCAGAAGGATAAAGAAACCATTTTTTTGTCTAAAGGCCACGAGCAGATAGCCGCTACACAAGAGACACTTATAACACGTCCTTATTATCTAACAGACTTAAAGAGACCATTTTAAAAATGGCGCATCGAAAAAACGACATTACTTATGGATACCGTTAAATAGCATTAGGTAAAAAAATATATAGAAAAGTACAGGATGAGGATTCTGAATAATCCTGTCTTATTGTGTTATTTGCTAAAAATAAATATATTTATACTCTCTATGTATTTATAATAGTATGATTCATTGTATACATTGAAGCAATGAAATTTCGTATCCATACAATATTCCAGTGTATGAATCTCTGAATGCATCTTGCACAATTTTGCACAGTGGGATGATGAGTGGAGGTAATACTGTTCCCCGACTCCCACTACGCCTCTCCTCCCACTTTTCCTCCCGGCTGCAACGGGAATCGCACAAAACAGTTTAAGTCGGTACGCGGCATCTGTTGTGGCGATAAAGGAACAATGCACTCGACCAAGCGGCAATTTTTTTCCCAGCTTTTTATTATGTTTTTTTGCAAACCCTGTGCGGACCCAGCGACTGAATAAAACGTTGGAAATTTTCCGCGGAAAAACCATCGCACATGCGTATGTGAAATTCACACGAAAAATGACCGGAAATTCGCGAATCATCCCCCCCGGAAATTACCGTTAAATGTTCGAATAATAATTTAAGTTTAACACTGAGCAATATAAAAAGGATTATATTCCGCAATATCGCACGAATATGAATCACAAGTTGGTAATGGGCGCAATAATAACCGCTGGGATATCAGAGTTGTACTTTGTTCGTTATTATCGCCGAAACTTGGTACAAGATTCCGTAACTTTGAATGTTAGACTGTACCGCAGTTTGCCCACATCTTACCGAGATTATTATCAATTTCCAAGTGAAATTTTATACTGGAATCGGGAACGATTCCACGGGATCGTGGAGATTCTTAATAATTGGCCCGTGGGAATCCTCGGAAGGGTCAGTCGATTCAATTACGGCTCCGTGTGTTTTGGAATTCGCTGTGTTCCTCATACGTCGGATGCTTCGTCTGAAACCCTCAAGTTTTACGTATTAATCTAATTTGTTTCGAGCAGCGTTTTAATACAGTCCAACTATCTTCGGGGAATGTTTTGTGGTTTGTTGGAGCGAGCTGCGTCTTACTAGAGGACCGTAATACAATTTTCAGCGAAAGTTTCAGATTTTATTCGCCCTACTAACTCCGTAATATAATAAAGAAATCATTTAATACTGAAAAATAGACACAACAAAAGGTATTACAATTTTATTTTCGTAATTAGTCGAGTCTCTCTATTCAATAAATTATTGCATTCAAATGTAGATTGCTTTAAATTTATGCTCGAGATTCTCAGATATCCCTTTCAGTCTAATAACTTTATATTTCAAGAACCGAAAGTTAGAAAACTTTCGTTCATTGTCTGTTATAACAAATAAAATGCACATGAAACGTTAGAAATTTCAACGAATTCTCTAATAAACTCAATGTTTGGACTAATAAAGAAAATAATTATCTGCAATGAATATTAAAATAACATAGGGTTTTATTGCACAACTTTTGCTATATTTAAACTATATTTTCATAAAAAACAACATTTATAGATAGCTTTTACGTTAAGCACGCTATGAAAGAAATATGTGTGACGCGTGCAGCCCTAGTATTCTTTGCTTGGCGATCCCTGGCAGTGACGACATTCATAGGGGTCTAGTGCAGAAGAGTCCAATGATCCCGACGAGAGGCCGGGTGAGAGTCCGATGGAGGTCTTGATACTGAGGCGAAGTCTGCAAGCAGAAAGTCAGAAATTATATTGGTCAGCTTGTCTGTTCATTGGTTAATCGGTGTGGTTTGACATGGGGAAGATTAGAGGATATATCCAGGTTCATCATGACGGCATCCGTGTGTAGCGCAACAAGATGGCGACTACATCTTACCACGGAGCGAATCGCGTAAACGTCTTAACGTTTCGACCGGCGGGGGCAGAGAAAGGGGGGGATTGGCCATCTGCGGGACGCCTATGCAGTGGCGCTGATGATCATTGATGATATTTTTTAATCCCGCTAGAGACGCTCTATGTCACTTAATATTATGGGGCATAATTTAAAATATTTTTTTTCGGATTTCTAAAAATGCGACTTGATGTTACACATGTTTTATTCGTAAATCGAGACTGACTAATGTATGTCTAGAAAGGGGGAAATGTTTTAGCATTTTTTAATCGAACTTGTCCTTATTGACATTTACTTAATGTATAATTAAATTTTATTGACTATAAGATTTCAGAAAAAAGATTTTTTTTATCATTTAGAAAATAAAAGACATCGTTAATTATTAGTTATTTTTTGGGGATATTCTACTGAGCCCAGTGGCGGATTTTTCCTGAGGCGCATTAGGCGCGCGCCTGGGGCCTCAATATCATGAATAACTATTTTTATTCATAGAATATTTAAAAGGGATGCTGTAGCGACGTAACTGATGAAACAAATAGAGATCTTTCAACCAAAGACTTTTTTGTTTCACTTTAAGCATCCTTTTCTAAAATTATACTCGATTATTATTATTTTTTCAAGATTATTATCTCTGTAAAAGTTTTAATAAGAAATTTTGATTTTTAAAGATTTTTTTTATATGTTCGGTCATTTAAATAATAGAAATACTGAAAAAATAAATGTTTAATTAACTTACTTCTACAAGTTTCATGATCATCCATAATTCTTTGTCTTAAATTGCCTTTTTTATGCGATTCGAAAAGTTATTTTTTTATTCCGGTTCAATTAAAAAAAACTAACCGGGTTTTCAGTAAAATATCACGCTTTCAAAATTAGTGGCGGATTTCCTCTTAGATATAAGGCGCGCGCCTGGGGCCTCATTAATTGGGGGGGCCTCAAAGTTCAGCTCTCATAAAGATATTTATTTCATAACAAAAATAATTAATAATTCAGCAGTATTCCCTAAATTAAATAGACAAATGAAACACGCTGGTTATACTATGTTTTTCAGGTGACTGTTGCGGAGGTCATGGTCCATGGATTCAGGGGTGTAGCTACATTAAGGCAAACGTTGCAAGGCCCCCGGCATACAGCCCTGAAGAGGGCCTCTGAATTTCCTTAGAAATAATAAATATTGTATTTGTATCATCGATATTCCTAATATTGATCATCGAAAAGCTGATAAAAAAAAATAAAGAGAAGCGACTAAAAAAATGTAAGTTAAATATTGTATTTTAATCTGTTTTTTACATAAATTATTGTAATCTGTATCCGAAAAAAGCAAATTGAATAAAAAAAACTTGCGCGTAGAATGCATATCATATTTTATATCATTTTATTTCAGTGAACATATTTTGAGGTTGGGGCCTCAAAATTGAATTGCGCCTGGGGCCTCTCAAGTCCTTAGTCCACCACTGTTTTATATTTTGTTCTTTTCGTTAAAATTTAGTGCAGGTTCACTGATATTGATAAGATAAGTTAAGATATTCTTCGAGCATCTTTAGTAAGAGACAAAGGTTTCAATTGTTTAAGCGAAATAAATAAATTAAAACATCCATAATATAAATATTATTATTTATTGTAACAATGGATATGTGGCATAACAGTTGATTC
>JAGXCT010033690.1:0-44487 GCA_022495035.1 Philopotamus ludificatus | reverse complement strand
TGGACGATACCGGATGCTTCGTGGCCAATGACCATTGGCGACTCGACTATGAAATTACCGCATCTTCCCTTGGTCCAATAATGTACATCGGATCCACAAATTCCGACGCTATCCATTCGCAACAATACCTCTGAAAATAATACATGTTTTCATATTTATAGTCGAAATATCGACTCGTAGAAATCCTAGTATGGACATGATGAGACTTCGAAACAAAAATAAATATTATATTTATTCAAAATGATAAGGTAAGAATATTTATCTGTATCAATATCAAATTTTTAGTTTTATTGAAAGATAACGTAGATTATTTGATTGTAGAAACATTTCTCATATGATATTTAATAGATTGTAAATATTGTTTTCTTGATAATAAGACCCTGTTATTTTATTAATTTTTCCTTCAAAATATGTATTAGCACTAGACCAGTTATCGCATTTATATAACTTTGCAAATGTTGAATTAATTTCACGGACGAAGAACTTAAGAAGTAAATAGTATCATCTCGTTTATATCTTACCATTGTCTTTAAATGTTGGAATGGGCTTTTGTTCCTGTGAAATAAATTAAAAAAATATTTTTAAATATTCAAATTAATTTATATTATATGTGAGAAGACATGAGTGATTATCTTTCTAACCAATTTAAGTTGTCCAACCCCATGAAGGACAGCGGTAAGGTTATCTTGTGCCATCTTAACGCGAAGCTGTCAGTGCTGTCGACTATCAGTTGGCCAACTGACATTCAAAACAATTCTACTATACAGAGCTGTCAAACCCAACAACTATAAATATTTATCAAAATACTTTTTATAGTTATTAACAACCATTAAACACTTATTATTTATATGGCTAAAGCTTTATTGTTTTATATTTACGACATCAATTGATTGACACATATTTATTTTATAACCTCACTTTTCAAATTCCGAAAGTAGGATATCATAATGCTATTTATTTTAATATATATTACGTTATTTAATCTTTAAAATTATACCAGTTAACCATCCCTGTTTATGAGTATACAATTGCATCAATTGCAACTATAAATACTTTACTACAGCTTTAGAATATACTGGCTAATAAGAAAGTCATTCCGTGCATATTATGTTAAGCTAATTGATGAGGCCTGTCATTTCGCATTTCATACTCTTAACTAAATTATCTTTCGTTTAATTAGTGGAAGCAAATAAGTTAATTTCATTAACGCAAGATTAAACACAATGCGTAATATAAGTCCCCACATCTCGATATGTTATATAAGCAAATAAAATCATTATCTTGTTGTGAAACATAATCGTAATAACAAGTCTTGACATTTATTGATATCATAAACATATGATTGTAATAAACTCGAATAAAAAATTAAATACTCGTGTGTATGCATATTTCTTTATTTCAGAAAAAATATTTACATAATATTGAGGAAAATATGTACATACAAATAACATCTTAATTATAACTAATATTTTAAAAATAATTTAAATCTATTTAACATGTAACGTTCGGCATCCCAAGTTATGTTTAATTTTATTCATCCCATCCCCATATACCCTTGCTTTGTTTTATTGTATCTCGATTATCACGTTGTACTCTCGTCGCCGCACTCGCTTCGCCTTTAACAATGCAACGCCTCTTCTCCATCTTTTTTCTTTTTATGTCTACGCATTTTTTAACTTTGTTTTTGATAACTTCGGGGGCAAACGTAGAGGCGGTAGTTGAAAAAGACCTCACTGAACGGACATCAGAAAGAGCCTTCTGTACCATAGCCAATCTATATTTCTGAGAATTTTTATCTGGAACAGGTTCTAGCTCAGGGGTATCAGAAGCGTCAGAATATTCAACTTCTTCCTTATCTTCTAAATTATCAACCGTTGGTAATGTTTTTACAAATTCTAACGTGCGAATTTGCGATAACGTTTGCTTTTTATTAATACTTTTCTTATCACTTTGACTGGCTTTGTCTTGTAATATAACTTCGGACAATTCTTTATTTATTTCGTCGATGTGAACAAATCTTTCATTAGATTCGGTATTATGTGGCGATATAATTTCTTCATCACGCTTCAACGAATCTTCTACCTGAATTTAAAACAACATATTAATTATCAGCGACAATAAATTAGTTATATTATCAATTAAAACTCTGATGTTTTTTCTCGCTTACATCCGGCACGATGTACCACGTGTGAGTGAAACGTATACTAATGACACTATATAATAAAATAATAATATTTTTTAAATTTTTTTAAATGGCATTATAACCCTGAGGCCGGTCTTTGCCACCTGGAGGACACTAGGAAATCTCCAGTCGCAGAGACACGTCCATCTCAATCCTGATGTCAGGACTGTTGGTCGTCCTCCAGGTTATCTTGACTTGAAATGCTTGGGGTCCGACGATTCGGTTAAAAAAAATTAAATGACAATAAAATATGAAGGACAGTTTTTGTAAGAAAAAATATTTTCAGGGACGTTTTTGAGCCAAAATTTCACATTAACGGAGTATTTCTATCTATCAGAGGTATTAGAGTTTTTCCACATTACTTACTTGTTGCCTCAAGGTTAATAACTCGTCTTCCGTATATTTTTTACATTCTTCCGATTCTTCTAAATTGATATCCTCGTTTAAAATGTCTTCTACCGATTCATCGTCGCTCTCTTCTGGTATATTATCGGTATGTCTATCGAGGCCGTATTCCTGTATTAATACACATATTAATATTTCTTTTTTTTTAAGAATTAATACAAAAATATATTTGTTACCTTAATTAAATCATCGTTCATTTGCTTGGTGAAGCCATAACCGGAACACGCCACTTCTCTGTCTAGTGCATCATCTTTTTCTAAATCGGCAAACGTAGGATGGAGTTCACTTTCGTAACCAAAACGTTTTTTAAAGAATTCCCGAACACAATTAACGTCTCGATCAAAATACCTGAAAATATTATCATTATTTAAATTAATGCGGAGCTCTCGGAATGGTAACCAGGCATATCTAATTGCTTCACGCATGCCGTATGTATCGTAATGACGATCGTTAAATTCAATTATATATTCAGTCGTAATATATACTACATTAAATACAGATCGTCTGGATTTTATATCAAAAATGCAGTATAAATATTATATTTTGATAGTCTCTCTCATTGTAAACGATATTTATAGTTATGATACTAAAAAAGTTTTGTTGAAGAAATTTGAACAATGTTCTGATGAGAAAAAATTAATGATCACGTTTTCGCAAATGGAAATATATCAAGAAAATAAGGGTCAATATTTTATGAGCGGCTCGTTCACAGTTAATGAGGATGTTCCTAAAAATTGGAAAATAAAAGTACGTCTTTCATCGAATACGATTTTCCATATTTTGTATTAATATATTTATTTAGCATAATTAACATTTTTTTTTAAAAGGCTGCTATTTCAAAATGCAATGATCGACATAACTTGGACTCGTGTGAAATTTATTTAGATAAACTCAAAGCAGACGACGGCTGTACGGTTATGGCTCAACTACATGAAAATTATGACAATATATTTAAATCTATAAAGCCAAGGTAAGAAACAATACAGTCATTTTTTATATTGGGTAAAGTGAAATTAAATGTCATTATTTGTCACCGGCTGTCATTGAGTCAACATGTCGAAGTATGACTCAATGGTTTTTAAATTATTTCGGCCATTGTACAAAACGTAACAGTCATAGATCGAAGACACAGATTTGCGGTATTTTACACTGTTTTTATTTGATAAAGGATTGAAATCAAATGAAGCTATTTAGACCATCTGCGATATTCATAGACATGGAACCTCAAACAATCCTCGTTCAATAAATGCGGGTGATAGGACAAACTAAATTCAGGGAGACATCTTAAAAACTATGATGACACTTTAAACTTATTAGTGGAGTCCGATCCGCAAACAACTATCAACGGTCAACAGTGAAGAATAATTTTAAAAGGCACGAAAAAAATAGACAAAGAATTTGGTTGCCGTGCGAACTTTCTCCGAAGGATTTCACTGTCTGAAACCGCTCCATTTCTTAAAAGGATTGTTACTTGGGATGAGAAGTGGGTCCTCTACACCAATCAGAGAAGAAAAAACGGTGACTTTAATCAAATCAGGTACCTGTGTCTACTTCTTGTTTATTATCGAATGAACACAAAGCCCACTAAGAAGAACACCAATGACGAAAATTCGGAATTTCCCAACTGAGTGATTCCGCATAGATTCTACAATAATCGTACATAGATTTAAGTGCTTCTTATTTTCAGAATTCTCATTTTGTTTCACCCTGCTGTGCGATTTACCTTACTCATTCCTACCCTAAGACCTGGTTGGCCATGGCCTTACCCTTAAGCCCCTGAATAAGAATTTGCCAGATCAACGTAGGTCCAATTGCTGCAAAATCAGATTACCCCCCAGATTGACGACGGAACAAAGCATGGACATCATCGTATGGTCCCTGGCGGGTTCCTCACCGCAGGGCCGGTGTGCCCTGAGAAGCAAGACCCTAACCTGTTGACTAACTAATAATTGCTTAGGACTTAAAGCATGCTTAGAATTGATAACATCAAGGTCTGTTGAAACGCATGCTTTAGTATAACCACGTAGAGATATCTAGAAACAATTCTTTGTATCTCTGTCACCAGTAATTGGTGTAGAGATGCGACTATCCCGGGCTAGGTTAACCTACTTCCTTAGCTATCCAAAGGCAAATGCCTGGTAGTTTCTCGAGCCGTTTCCTACCTACATTATCTCTTCATAAACATCACCCATCCTTTCAGTTCCCAGGGCCAGAAAGGCAACGATATAATACCCGCGGCTGTTTTAGACTATCGCCATATGCGTAACGCCATCTTCCGTCGCCCAAAGAGGGCTTCCGTCTGCAAGGCTGCATCTGGATTAGGTTGTCAACTAATGTTGTTCTTGGTGTGCTCCGAAATGTCGGAGGAAACTCCAACAACGACGAGCACGCGAAGAATGGCAAAGTAAAAGCCATATGAAATCATCATCATTATCATCGAATGAGAAAGATACTCTTTTAGTATTTGGTGAGATGTTTAGGAAATAAATCACTATGAATTACTAAAATTTGGTCAGAGATGTACTGTGTACCAGCAAAATTTTGATGTTTGTCTCAAAATATTTTATCAGTTTTTCATACGCCAATATTTTCATTAATTATTAATGAAATAACATCTGATGACCCTTATTCTTGACAGAATTCATATCATTCCATGACATTTTGACTCGAAAATAAACGTCATTGGTTTCCGCTTTACCCAATATTAAATGTAAAACAATAATTAAAATAACAAATTGATTTAACGTTTTACAGAACGGAATGTCCTATAAAGGCTGGAACGTATGTTTTAGAAAAATCTGCAATAAATGCATATCTCGCAACGTATATGTCGCAAGCAACATCGCCTACATTTATTTTTAAATTGGAAGCTTATATAAATGAACAAAAAATATTCTGCATAAATTCTCAACTCGATATAACAAACAGACAGATGAATATTACTGTATGAAATATAATATTACATGTTTTTAATTACTATATGAATAAATAAACATTTTTATTAAGACTGATTTACTTATTTTATATCGGTTACGTACATTTCAGCATTCGGATGAGAAGTAGACACCATTTGGGGAAAATCAATGATGACAGGTTTGCCTTCTTCGTCTATCATTATGTTAAATTCGTTAAAATCGCCGTGAATAACGCCGCAATTACCAAAACGAATGATCATATTCATCAAATCGTCATACAATCCTTCAACATCGGGTACAGCAATCACGTGCGTCCTAAAATACATGATTTTTATTAAAATAATATATATATATAATAAAAATATATTTACGCACATCGGACTTCCTTTCACCAAATCCATTATGACGCAATGTCTATTATAATCAATTGGTTTAGGTACTGGGAATCCTCTTTCATACAAAGCTTTCATATAAGCAAATTCTTTCGTTGCCGAAATTCTTGATAAATATAACCACGATGCTTTATTACGATGTTGATGATATTCACGTTTATTTTTAATATTACGAAAACATGTACGACCCAATCTGTTAAAAATTATTGAAATACATAATTATCCACTACATAACGAGAGAATATATAGATTAAACTTAATTATTTATATTAGTATACCTGTGCAATTTAAGACAAAGGGGCGTACCCTCGTCATCACATACTGTATATATATTTGATTCCTTGCCGACTCCGATCTGATTGCCAAATGAAGCTATAGAATCTCTATTAGTCAAAGCTTTCAGGGCTAAATAATCGTATCCGGAATTCGTAAGTCGGAATCCGTCATCTAAACATTGGAAATAATATGAAAAAACGTTCGATAATATATAAACTAATTCAATATGTCACATACAATGTTTTCCCCTTTCGTAGCTGAGCAGTTTTTGTTTACATAATTCTTTCAATAATTTATGAACTCCACCATGTCTCAAATTAGCAATAGAAGCAGCTAATGCACCGGGAACAAGCTCGTGGTTTTTCATACCCATTTCAATCTACAATTTACAATGATCGAAAATTAAACAGTGAATAAATATATATTTATATTAAACATATTATAAATACCGCTGTTAAGACACGAAAATCTTCCCTGGACAGGTAACGCAGGACGGTCACGTTTAATTTTCCCATGATGCTACGTTGTTGAACTGCGAACTGTCAAGCTACCGCATGGCCGACGGTCTCAAACAACCGTATCACGACCATTATTTATGAGTTAAACACGGTCAAAATAATAAAACGCGATGCTTTATTTTTTTTTTAAAAAAAGGTGCCGAACTCACTTCTTTTTACTAAAGAAAATTGTATTTAAATTAAATGATTAGCAAAGTTCAATTATTTATTTTATTATTTCAAACATTTTTTGGCTAATTCCGTTTGAAATATTAAAATACCGTAAAAACGATAATATCTGGTAAAAATAAATTATCATTTGTGGGGGTTTACGATCCGAGGTAATGATTTATCTAACTCCATGTTTTTATTTGATACGATATGATTTATTGAATTATCAAAATGATGTGACATTAGTACGAATAAATTATATAGTATATATATATATCATCATCATCATCATTTGCCAGCCACAAGGCAAGTCTCGTACGTGACGTGAGGGCTCCCTTTTCGTATCCATACCGCGGCGACCCGAGCCGTCTTGGTATGCGGTTTTTTGTAAAGAGTTTCCCTCTCTTGGACGCCAATCTGCTCGTTTCTGCTTTCTGGTTTCACCGACTCCCTCAGTCGGTTTGTTGCGAAGATTCTTTGACGCATGGGGCAAAGACGCCCGTTGTATTAGACCAGTGATTCTTGACGTTATTGGAGGTACTGAACCCCACCAGTTTCATATGCGCGTTCACCGAACCCTTAATTGGAAAAATTATCATTTTTCATAATATCGTACAATAAGTCGGGTGTGTGATTGCCTCCGCCGAACCCGGGTGACTGACTCACCGAACCCATGGGGTTCGATCGTATCCAGGTTAAGAACCACAGTGTTAGACCCTCTTCAGGTTTATTAATTTTTCTTTGTTTTTTAAAAAAAAGCAACTGAAGCTGCCTAAAAGGTAAAACAAAACAAAATTCTTTGAAATAATGAGTAGTTTCCAGGGTCCCCACGGGGCTCCCAACGATCGGGGGCCTGTTGCTCCGGCATCAAAGTATCCCTATAAATTCGCCAATGCAGTGAGTAGCTGCGACCATGGGTGGTGGATTCAATAATGAACGCCCAGACAAGAAATGCAATAAACTAGCCAAGGTCAGACAATGTATTTATAGTTTTTTGGACAGATAAGTAGTGTGCTGTGTGTGAGCTCATACGCATATGGCTGAGGCAGTGTTTACGTTTAGCGGTGTAGTTGACAGCAACCGGTCGTCGCGGGATTGGCGCCATGGGGCTCAAGGACTGTACCATCAAGCTAGACAGCCCGTGGGGAGGCTACTACCCTGGCCAAACTGTTACTGGAACAGTCGTCTGGACTTTTGACTCCCCAAAGACTCTCAGAGGTATTCCACTTCTCTATTGGCTCTTTCAAACATGATTTTTGCATATTGATTTGGCTGCCATATTGTCGTGTTTTTAAGAGATCATTATTTTTTAATCACATCACAATTATATTATATTTGTGATAATCGTCAAGGTCAATGTTTGCCACTTGAACTGTCACTCCACAATCATTATCTAGTTATCAGTATACCATCGTCATAATCGTATACATCGTGAGTTTAGTTATTTTATTTTTCATTTCAGGGATATATGTAAAATTTAAGGGAAGAGCTGAAACAAAATGGACGGAATCAAAAACTGTAAGAAGGAATGGAAAATCGGGCACAGATTGGGAAACATATTACGGAGAAGAAGAATATTTTAATCATAGCTATTATTTATTAGGAAGCGAGGATGGTAAAATAATCAGAATCCTTTATTCTATTTAATAATAAGTAAATAATTATATTGATGTTTTTTTGACGTTGCTTTTAACGTCATTAGGAGAAAAGATTGAAGTTCCAGCGGGGACACATGCATACGAGTTCAAACATAAACTTCCACTTAGACTTCCTTCATCGTTTGAGGGACAACATGGCTTCATTCGCTATACCATAAAAGCGACGGTCGACAGACCATGGAAATATGATCATGACACAAAAATGGCATTCACTGTCGTATCTCATATGGATTTAAACCCTATTTTAGACACAGTCGTAAATATACGTATATGTAATTCCATTTTTTTATTGTTAATATTTTAATAATGATTGTCTTCCATAGATGCCAATTGAAATGGAGTTTAGAAAAAGGTTTTGTTGCTGCTGTTGCAGATCAGGACCACTATCAGTTGATATCGAAATACCTAAATCGGGATATTGTTCCGGTGAAAAAATTCCAATTAATATTACAGTTGAAAACGCGAGTAACGTTGCTTTAAAAGAGATTGTTATCAAACTAAATAAGGTATGTTATTATTTATTATATTATACATACACAAAACATATTCCCGTACTTCTGTTGTTTTATTAATTGCTGATTCTACATGGGGTCTCCATGAGAGCCTTTTATCAAAAGTGACCCCGTGGTACTTCGCTTTGGAACTCCACAGTATAGGGGTATTTTTAATGTTAATATTAGGTGGATTTGTTATTTTTTTAAACAGAAAAAATTTCCTGTGGCTTTAAATGGTTGATTTGAATTAACCATTTGTCACACCACTTTTGAAAGTATTTTTTTTTTATAAGATTGGGGTTTCTATTGCGACTGATTATGCTAGTGTCATTGGCGTATAGCACCAAAACACTGTCCTAATGTACATAAAACATATATTCCGTAACTATATATTGTTTATATTAATAGGTCGTTACATATACTGGTCATACGCCGCATCGTAAGACAACATCAACCAGCGAACCTTTAGAGATAGTGAGAACCGCTAAAGTAAAATCGCACTCGACAATGAGTTTTTCTGAAATCTTAGAAGTACCACCATTGCCACCATCATATTCATTAAATTCTACAATTATCGACTTGGATTATGAAATGGAGGTGATGAATTACATATTTTATTGTTGGAAATAATAGACAAAAAAATATGCCATCATTACTTCGAAAATATTTTAGGTTTCACTTATTACTGCCGGATGCCATACGAACCTGAATAAAATGTCTCGAATGCTTATTGGAACGGTGCCTCATGGATACAATAAAACTGCATCCACAATGCATCTGGAGCAAATACCCGATAAAGTGTCTCCTTTGCTTGTTACAACTTTTTCCAAATCTCAAAATTTACCAATACCACAATCGTTCGATAATCCATCCAATTCTGTTATACCATATACCACTAACCTACCTCAACCGCAACCGCAACTGCAAAACAACCAACCTGGTGATTCGAAACCTAGTGCACCACAAATGGATAATGATACTAACTCGAGTACTATGCCTCCAGTAAATCCAATGTGTCCTTATAAGACAGGTATTTATTTGATTAGTAATCGGGTATACTGATTTTATTGTATCGGTCTGAAAAATAATATTATCGCAACGTTTTCAGCACAACCTCTATATCGAAAATCTAAATATGCTGCCACAACTATTCATGACGCCAATGATAATCAATACACAAGAATAGTAGGAAATATCAGCTTTTCACCGATTTATCCCACTTATGGATTTATTACGAATTAAATGCATGTTTTTTGGATGCAATGATCAATTTTTTCTTATTAGAAAGATACTTAAAATATGAAAACTGTAATTGAGTGGATTGTACGAGCAGGAATGGGGTGCCCTGGCCTGTCCTTTTCGCCAGATTGTGAGGTGCACACAGGCACCAGAAAATTATGGGACACCAAGAGATGCCAAAAGGAAAAATATTAAATATTAATTAATTAAAATTTCCCATTTTATTTTTATAAAATTATTTTCTTAAAGTAAAGGGGGGGGAGGAGGTACAGGGGTACCTGTGTACGAGTGGTGTTTATTGACACCACCTCAATGCCAACATGTTGAGCACCAGAACTATCAGAGAGACAAAATTACTGAAATTAGCGAAGCTTCTACTAGCTGATTGGCGGTAGTTCTATTGTTTATATGCGGTTGCTTTTTGTTTATCAAAAGCGAAGTTATATACTCTTGAAAACTCTCTAATGGTCAGAGGCTTATTAAGCTCTGACTGATAATAATATTGATTTATTTCATGTAAAATGACATAATTACGTTTACCTTTTATAATAAATTTTGTGTTTCCTTGTTTCATATATCTAATTCTATTTATTGTTTCAAATGTTTTTCATAATATTTCTGTTTTTATTACAATAGACTACTATTGCCATTATAATAATATCGGTTTGCATTTACATTCTAATATAAATCTAGCATATTTTTAAAATATTGATAAATACATATTTTATTTTCTTCTGTGATCAATTGAATCATATATTTTTATATGATACATATACAGTGGATCTCTAATATAAAATAAATAAAAATCAAAAAACATTTTGTTTTATATACTAAATAAATCTTAAGATTTTTAATTACCATAAATTTAACCAACACATAATAAAGCTATTGCAAAACTTAGACAACCTACCTCATTACATATGTTTACCCAGTTGACGTTTACAACAAATTAGCCTATAATACCTAGACATTAAGATAAAATTATGAAGAATTACTATCTATTGCATTTAATACGTTGTCACACATACATTCATCAATACTTTTGATTTGTGATTATTAATTACAGGGTATGGGATAGATCTGCATCTCGTACATGAGAGCCGTAAATAGTGGTACGAATTTATCTGCACCTAGTACCTAAAGTGTTAAGCTTTTATAAATAAATGGTGCTTTTAGTGATATAAGTATATATAATATATACTCATTTTAATTTGATAAATGTATTTTTTTATTACGTGTTTGGATGATTTTAAACTTAATGCATGCTGCACATTTAATATATAAATTCCTTATAATTGACGTACAATTTTTGAGTCAATTTTAGTTTGTAACATATGTCATGTAAATTATAAATAAAATGTATGTTAGATAAATAAATTTGAATGGTAATTTAATTATCATAATTGTCAAATTTGTATATGAAATATATTTTATATGTTGTCAAAACATTGTTTTCATTAATCTTCCCTTTGCAATGGATTAATTCGCCAATTACAGTTTTTGGTATGATCTGAATGGCGAAGGCAACTCCAACAACAATGAGCATGCGGAGAATAGGAAAATAAAAGCCATACAAAATCATCATCATAGATTTACTGTTTTCACTGTTTGCTTAGCCAGTCTTAAAATATCAATTAATTATTACTAATGGTTTAATTGGAAGGAGGATAGCATCAGAGAAGGGGGTTCGGAGTAATAAATTGGTGTAGCTTCTTGCCTATGCGGATGACATAGACATTGTGACCAGATCTCGGTCCGCTCTCAGGGATGAATGCTAAGGAATAATAAGAGCGGCATTTGGCATGGGACTAAGGATCAACGAGACCAAGACAAAATACATGCCCATATGCCAAGGATGAATCCTTGGACCCTTGGGAGTCAAGGAGTACAGTTTCGAGGACGTCTAGGAATTCACATATCCTGGCTCACTTATTACAAATAACAATGAAACCAATTTGGAAGTACGAAGAAGAACCATGCTGGCAAACCAATGCTACTTTGGACAAAAGCATTCGCGGTCGAGATGACTCTCGAATAAGACTAAAGTCATGCTCTACATGACCCTCATCAGTCCCATCCTAACCGTATATCTAAATGTTGGACTTTGACATAACAAGATGAGCGACAACTGGGTATCGGGTTGATATTTGTTAAGGATTGATCTTGATAGGCAAAATTTGTGAGATTCGATATTGTTTTATTAACAATTGTAAATTTGGAGAGAATAATGTAAAATATGGCAGATGCCTTAACGGAAATTGCTTATTGCTAAAATAATCTATTTAAAAAAAAAAAGATATTGATAAAGACTTCGTTAAAAATGCTTGAGATCTATTTTCTATTATAAATAAACCCCCTTCGGACGACGCGGTTGGTTTCGAGCCGCGTGACGGATCGGTTAAAATACCGTAAAAATGGTGGTCAATAAAAACACAAATAATAGGATTATATCTTGTTGAATACTTAATAAATTATCATTTGAAATGTAATTTAAAAATACTTATCAATCGTCTGATATTTAGCGGTTGATAAGATTGTATTTTTTTTGTCAAAAAAATATTCATTCGCCATTTGTTGGCGTGATATATGGTAACACTGTATCTGTCAAGGCGGCGTGTTGTCGGAGGTTAGGTGTCAATCAGTGCCGCCATGAGCTCGTTTCCCTGGCGCCGGCTGGAGGCGCGTGCTTTACGTCGAGCTGGACCGGCTCGTGAAGCAGCGCAGCAGCACTGGCGGCTGCAGGTACCTGTTTTATTACACCAGTTTTCATGGTGATCACATATTTTGTCTAACTGGTATTTTGCTCCGTTTACAGGCTCCGACACTTATTAAAGAATTTGGTGCAATAGACTACATAGATTTTTCTCCAGTAGAACCACATTATTTTGCTGTTACATGTTCCGTTAGAGTTCAGGTAATTAAAATAAATAAAAAGTCTAAAATCGACATGACAATAAAGCAGGTTTCATATTTTGTATGGAACCTTAAGCCCAATTATTTGATAATAATAGTGTTGTATAATCTATTCAGCATCATTTTTTAATTGTTATTAATATTGAACCATGTTTATTCTAGGTTTATAATGCCATCACAAAACAGGTGGTTAAAAATCTTTCAAGATTCAGAGAGTGTGCATACGGTGGAAGTTTCCGATCTGATGGAAAATTAATAGTAGCCGGAGGAGATGAAAATCTTGTCAGACTGTTCGATGTTCAATCCAGAAGTTTATTGAGGTTATTCTCCGGCCACAAGGCTCCTGTAAGTATAATATATTAATAATTCAATTGATTTTAATTGGGTTTTCCAATATTTTACCAAAATATAAATGTGTTGTAGGTTCATCGGACATTTTTTACTCAAAAGCAGACCAATGTAGCCAGTTTCTCGGATGACAAAACGGTGTGCGTATGGGACATTGCTACCGAATCTAAATTAAATACATTTGCCGAGCATGAAGATTATATTAGAGCCGGATCAGTCAGTCCGGTATCTCCAGATATTATTTTATCCGGAGGATATGATGGAAAAATTAAAATGTACGATATTAGGACTGGAAAATCAGTTATCACCGTAGACCATGAGAGCCCTGTAGAATCAACGTTATTTTTGCCAACTGGAGGTATATTTATTAGTTGCGGTGGCACCGAGATTAAAGTATGGGACGCTTTTACCGGCGGAAATTTGTTAGCGCGGATGTCTCAACATCACAAAACCATAACATGTCTCAATTTAGCGAGTGAAAATAAGAGACTTTTATCTGGATCATTAGATAGACACGTTAAAATATATGATTTGAATACATTCAAAGTTGTGCACACATTAGATTATCCTAATGCAATATTAAGTTTGGCTATTCCTCAAAATGACGAAACATTAGTAGTCGGTATGGTTGACGGTTTGATATCGGTAAGAAAACGTGAAGACGTTACCAAAACTGAAGAGAAGAATGATATGATTGCTACACCAGATATCTCACGGTCATACGTCGATCAAGTCGTCCCACAATTAAAGACTGATAAAATGGCGCGTTACGATATACATATTAAAAATTTTCAATTTTCTAAAGCTTTGGACGTCGTTTTGTGTCCATATATTGCGAAGAAAACTCCTGAAATAACCGTATCAATATTTCAAGAACTAATTAGGAATAAAACTCTCCACGGTGCGTTAGCAGGCAGAGATGAGAGGAGTTTAATTTCAATTTTAAAATTTTTGAGTAAAAATGTAGGCGACGCCAGATTTATGTCAACGCTGTCAAAAGTAGGAAATATATTTATGGATGTTTACGGTCACGATGTACATTCATTCCAACCGGGTGTATTACGACATTTTAAAATATTTGAAGAACGACTTAACGACGTTATCGAATTGACCAAGGATATGGCTTCATTAGAAGGAGTTCTCAGTTTGTTACTGGCCGGCGCTTCTGTTGGTAGCGATGCGTTAATAAACGAAGAATTACCTGCATATCATACGCCTTCAAAAAATGCCGACAAAAATTTTGTAATAAACGTTTCATGATTATAATTTTTTTAATAATAAAAAGTTGTTTTATTTTCATAATTAATAAATTAAAATATTATAAATTCATCCACTAAAATGGAAAGCTTAATTGGATGTATACAAGTATCCTTACTTATAAGGTCCTTCCCATGATGAAAGGATTGCTATTACGTAATATGGTTAACCTAGCCATGTCAATGATGTCTAATTGGGACCCCGAGTTTTTGATTTTTCTCGAAAAACTTTTTGTATTTGTCTAAAAAAGTCTAAAGAATAAATATTATAAATAATCCATTGTCCTTTATTGTCCGCAATTGCAAAAAAAAATAAAAACCATATTCGCCTGTGTTGGCATGGGCGTGATGTTTTTTATCGCTCGCATCTGATACGATGTGCCAAGTGCGAGTGAAATATATACTAGTGACACATGCCGCGGCAATTTGCCGGTCGGTATACAGACAAGGTGTCCTCAGTCTGTGGCGGGAAATCGCCGAGTGCGCTTATCATTTTCGCGTCATATTAAAAAATAGAAAAATCCAAAATATCAACCAAATTTGAAGCATATCATGAATAAAAGTCAAGATATTGATGAAAATTTCATTAATATCTTGACTTATAATGCTTGGGGTCTATTTTCCATTATAAATAAACCCCCTTCGTACGATGCAGTTGGTTTTGAGTCGCCGTGATGGATCACTTTGGAACCCCCAGAGAAGAGGAATGTGTGGTGGTTATTCCACGTGTTTGGGCCAACGTCATGTTGGCAACAATACACGGCTCCGGAAATCTACCACGCTTCCCCCCCGGGCAGAGCTCCGCCCGCAGTTGCAGCGTAACACGCTCCTGCGTTACTTCGCCATGACGATTCTGGAGACTCTCCTCTCGTCCTTTACAAATGCAAATATAGAAACAAACACCCTCCTAATTGCCTGAACACAGTAAGGAGGGTAAAATCCGATATTAGCAATGGTAGAAGATACATATTGAATTCTAGTAATGACCAAGAGACGTCTTTATAAAAAACCGCATACCAAGACTGGTTGGGCTACTGCGGTATGGACTTACACCATTGTAAGACCCCAACTCTCTTGGCCTCGACTACCATTCGAGAGTCTGTTATAAGGGTCAAACACTTGTCAAATGAGTCTTTCATGGCTGGTAAATGATGATAATGATGATGATTATCAATAATAAATAAAATATATCTTATACTCGTACGTTAAATGAATATATTTACAAAGTATGATACTACACATCAATTTTTTTTTGAGTCGTGAAGCGATTACATATTATTATATTTTTATATAAAATATTAATCCACTTTCCCACATTTCTGAGGTCGTGACCATGTGCATGATTCCCCCTTATGGAAGATCATGGACTTGGTTTTCATGGGAATATATAGTGCAGTGGTTTCCCGTTGCCTTATCATCACCATCGTTTAGGATATACAAATAATTGTTATTTGTTTGAAAGCCATCGTTTAAAATAAACAAAATACTAATATTATCCGACATCTATATGCATAGGTAAGTCATTACAAAAATATATTAATCCTTTAACGGTCATAAGTCATCTCTGATGTGACAATAGTACTTTGTTGCTGTGGTTATTTGGCATGTGTCACTGGACAAGACATCACGTCGAAACTCACTGTCATTATAATCGTGGTTTTTATTTCCTCCCCCCCCCAAATAACCGTGGAAGTCAATGTGCCGTTCTCAGATACGTACAAATTTGCTGGTCAAAAAAACCACAATGCTTCGAAATATGTAAAGGAGATGGAGTACAATTGAATTTGAGTGGATTTTGGAATCATATTTAAGAAATAATATTAAAATATCGCCAAGGTCTCATATTAATAAAAAATATATTATATATTAAGTACATTTTAATATTTTCTTTGTAGAAAAAATTATGCCGATGATGAAATCACGGCCAAAATAAATAAATTTAAATGTTATTCTGTATTATCCCAGATATAAAATGATAATATATATATTTAACGATAAATATGTAATCGTTGTGGTTAGGCGATTAGAATATAGCAGAGGAAATTATTAAAATTTAAGTGCTAGTCGAAAATGACAACTGTATTAAATGCAAACTTGATATTATATATTTTTTCATAGATTTTATTATGATACAAATAGCACAACAATATCAATGAACCAGTGTTATGACTCGTAGGTAACATACATATTATTTTGATAATGTAAGTTAACTGCGACTGAGCTAAGTTAGCAGTCGCATAGGTGTCCGACAAAAACTATGAATTGTTATATTCTTTATAAAGCTGATTGTAAACCAAACAAAAGTAAATCAATGTCCCCATATAAAATTTATTTGTAAATTAGTCGGGAATATTCGTGAAGGTGGAACTGTGCGATATGGAAGGCCATTAACCACAGACAATGAGGAGAGATTGGATGGAAAACTGTATATCTCCCAACCTGATGCCAAAGGAAAACATAATGACTTCTTAGTTCTAATCGTAAGTTGCATGAAAGAAGAAAAACTCAACCCAACTTCTGTGAAACGTGTAACAGAAAACCATTCCTTCATGTTGGAGATTGTTTCTAAAATATCATACACTGACCAAAATAATTATTTGAAACTCTTGTAACATTTAAATAACTACAATGAGAATCATATATACATATACCTAATGAGAATCATATATACATATCTAGCATATGATAATAATAAAAAAAATATAATGACTTCAGAATCTGATGTACAAGTATAGTTATGTCATGAGGTATTTATGTGCAGAAATATTGTATTAATCAATTAAAGAACAATATAATATTAATTAAGCTAAGATTTACTGTTCTGTGTGATATTTAAAAAAAATCTTTCCTTATGGAGTGACCGGATAATTATGGCAAATTAAATAATTATAAAAACAAAATTCACACATTTGACGGTTACATTTATTGAAAATTGCTTATCTTTCGGAGTATTATATACAGAGGGAGTATTTTTTTTGGCTGTGAACATAATTAAAACGAAGTGAACATTTGAATCAGACGTAGGTGAAAAATATAAAACCAACATTTTTATCTAACAATTTGATTATTTTAATGAACATGTATGTGTTTACAAATTATCAACATTTGTTTCGACGAAACAAATGAAACACAGTTTGTTATATTTTTATTACAAAAACACTTGTGATTTAGCCTTATCTTCCTGAAAAAAAAAACTGAGATACTCAAGAAAGAATCCAAAGTATGCATACTGATTCCCATGGTATTTGGATTTGATTGGTAAAAGCATTTATATATTATTTCTTCAAGAAATGATGTGGCACCTCATTCAGCAGTCTTCATCAGGATACCATAATCTAGTAAAAATAATGGTGTTTGCATGAGTTTCTAATTAAGTTGGCCAAAGTTACATTGATAATTATAAGATTTTCGATAAATAAGGAGGAGGATTACAATAATAACAATTGGAACATCATGCTGGTAACCATCGTTACCAGCCACTTGACCATCTTACAAAAACCTGATCATTATCTGTTGTATTTAAAATCGTAACCTTTCACCCTTGGTCAGTGCTGTTCAACATGCGCCAACCTATTTTTTTTATTAGGAAATAAGAGAAGATAAATCAAACGACTTGTAGAATGTAGAATGCGAAAATGCCGAGAAACACTAAAAAAATCGTACATATAAAGTTTATTCACAAAAATTATATATACATTGTTAAAATCTAGAGCCGTGCCGATGTGACCTCAGGACCAAACATTTTGTAAAAAAAGTCTAAAGGATAAATATTAATAATCATTCCTCCGTATTGCTCAAAGTACATATGAACTTGTATAATTGTAAATATGTGCTTCGGTCAAAATGCTGCATCAGTAAGTCGTCAATTTATGACGTAAATCATCACAAAACATGTAAGACTTCATAGAGTCCTACAGTTTTATACGCGTGGCTAGGTAAACCGTTTACTACTGGAACCCATGTAGGAAGGGAGTTTTAGAAAATGCGAGGCCCAGGGCGACCAATATTTTAGAGGCCTTTCAAAAAAACCTAGCGGTGGAAAGCATAGGAGATATCATTGAATTTCTTCTACTCGTCCTGATTTCCGGAAAAGTTCTGTGAAAGGCAAATCCTTATATTTCTTTCTAATACAGTCAGTCCTCTATTTCGACTTACGTGATTCAGACAATTTCTGAAATAAACGCGAAAGTTACAAAAGCAGTGAATAATGATAATGTATGGTACACTTTCATTTATGAAGAAAAAAGGGCTAAAAGACAATTAACACTAAGCCGATAATTCATCATTGGTCTATAGGTGAACAGGGTTGTTAAGCAGTGCCTAAATACCCTTTCGACTGAGATTAATAGTCTGAGTTTTGCAAGTTTATTTTGTGCAGATATATTTTTTTTTGTGCATTCAATATTGTTTAACAGTATCATCAATATATGAGCATAATCAATATATGAACATAATCAGCAGAATTTCAATTATCGTCTTTGTACATCTGGTGTGCTTGAAAAACGAACTACAAGCAATTACTTCTATATATAATATAATGTAATATTTATTATCGATTTTAAGAAATGTAATTCATTTTATTAAATTATTATTTTTATATTTTCCAATTTTTCCCTATTATCGCCTCAGCGTCTGTGTGCGCCGCACAATATTGACGTATGGACGGCGAGCCCCAGTTTACGCGAAAACCGGGACCAATTGGTCGCGTAATTCGAGGACTTACTCTATTGCGAGGCCCAGGGCAAAAGCACCCCCTGCCCTCCCCTCTGATAGGGCATCAGAGGCCATTGGCGGGGCAGGATACATTTGGATAAATACATGCGAAGAATAGCTAGTACATTGCGATCGTTGAAATCAGCTTATAATAATTTCAATAAAATATGACCCTTCATGATAAACTCTGGATGACACTTTTATTATTGATGATGCATTTATCTTTGGTTTAAAAAAGGTTTGAGAGTCCTGTGCTAGGCAATGAATAGCTGCGACCGTGAGTGGAGCATTCAATAATCAACGCCCGGACAAGAAATGCAATAAACCAGCCAAGGTCAGACAATGTATTTATAGTTTTTTGGGCGGATTGGTAGTGTGCTGTGTGTGAGCTCATACACATATGCGTGATGCGGTAGTGTGCGTGCGGCAGAGTTTACGCTTAGCGGTGTAGTTGACAGCAACCGGTCGCCGCCGGATTGGCGCCATGGGGCTGAAGGACTGTACAATCAAGCTAGACAGCCCGTGGGGAGGCTACTACCCTGGCCAAACTGTTAGTGGAAAAGTCATTTGCACTTTTGACTCCCCAAAAACTCTCAGAGGTATTCCACTTTTCGATTGGCTCTTTCAAATATTTTTTTTGCATATTGATTAGGCTGCCATATTGTCGGCTCTATAAGAGATCAATTTTTTTCACATCACAATTATATTATATTTGTGATAATCGTCAAGGTCAAATTTGCCATTTGAACTCACGCTTCACAATCATCAACTGATGATTTTGTATGTCTTTTACTTTGCTATTCTTCACGTGTCTTTGTTGGGGTTGCCTCCGTCATTTCTGAGCACGCCGAGAACAGTATTAATTGGCTACGTAATCCTGGTGGGGGTTGATCCACTAGCATTACGGAGCGGCAGGCCCCTCTTCCGGGCCGGGAGAACATCGCACGCCTTAACGATAGTCTAAGGCGTGCCATCGGGTGTGGCATTGTTTCCATCCGTACGAGCTTCCTCGTTGCTACTTCGGCCTGGGACCTGAATGACGGGACGAGTTTGTAAGAAGCGGTAATGTGGTGGAAAACGGCTCAAGGTACTATCCCAGCATTTGCCTTTGGATGACTAGGGAGCCGGGTCAACCTAGTCTGGGATAGTCGCATCTCTACACCAATTACTGATGACAGAGATACTATGTATCTTATATCATCAACTATATTTTACGTATCCAATCAATATTAAAATAATATTTCATCGTCTATCATTGCATAGTCCCGAGCTAAAGACTACGGGTTGCAGTATTACTTCCACCGAAATGAGTTTCTTCGTTCATACTAAAATTCGGTGTTTAGTTGAGTTTAGTCATTTTATTTTTCGTTTCAGGGATATATGTAAAGATTAGGGGGAGAGCTGAAACAAAATGGACAGAATCAAAAACTGTAAGAAGGAATGGAAAATCGCACACAGAGTGGGTAACATATTACGGAGATGAAGAATATTTTAATCACAGCTATTATTTATTAGGAAGCGAGAATGGTAAAATAATCAGAATCCTTTATTCTATTTAATATTAAATAAATAATTATATTGATGTTTTTTGACATTGCTTTTAACGTTATTAGGAGAAAAGATTGAAGTTCCAGCGGGGACATATACATACGAGTTCAATCATAAACTTCCATTTAGAATTCCATCGTCGTTTGAGGGAGAAAATGGCTTCATTCGCTATACCGTAAAAGCGACGATTGACAGACCATGGAAATTTGATCATGAATCAAAAATGGCATTCACTGTGGTATCTCATATGGATTTAAACACTCTTCCTGAATCACAAGTAAATATACGTATACGTAATTCCATTTTTTTATTGATAATATATTCATAATAATTTTCTCCATAGTTGCCAGTTGAAATGGAATTTAAAAAGAGGTTTTGTTGCTGCTGTTGCAGATCAGGACCGCTAACAGTTGATATCGAAATTCCTAAATCGGGATATTGTTGCGGCGAAAAAATTCCAATTAATATTACAGTTGAAAACGCGAGTAGGGTTGCTCTAAGTGAGATTATTATCAAACTAAAAAAAGTATAACGTTATTATTCATTATATTATACATAAAACATATTTCCCGTAATTATATATTGTTTATAATTATAGGTCATCACATATACTAGTCATATACCGTTTACTAAATCAAAATCATCCAGCCAATCTTTAGAGATTGTGAGAACCGCTAAAGTAAAATCGCATTCAACAATGAATTTTTCTGAAATCTTAGAAGTACCAACGTTGCCACCATCGAATTTATTAAATTGTACTATTATCGACTTGCATTACGAAATAAAGGTGATTAATTACGAGTATTATTGACGGAAAACAAACTGCTTAAGAAAAATATAACTAATTTGCTATAATTATATCGAAAATATTTTAGTTTTCTCTTATTACTGCCGGATGCCATGTTAACTTGGATAAAAGGTGTGTCATTCTTATTGGAACGGTGCCTCTTGGATACAATAAAACTGCATCCACAATGCATCTGGACCAAATACCCGATGAAGTGTCTCCTTTGCTTGTTACAACTTTTTCCAAATCCCCAACTTTACCATTACCCCAATCGTTTGGTAATCCATCCAATTTTATACCATATCCCAATAACCAGCCTCCTCCGCAACCTCAACCGTTTAATAATCCATACGGTCAGTATCAGCCGCAATCTATTCCGGTTCCGTATCCTCCGTATCCTACTGAATCACCTGCGGCACCGTATCCGACCGGATTAAATGCTGGACAGAATTTACCCTATCCTCCATCCATGCCTGCTGCAGCACCGCCCTATCCGACCGGATACACTTATAATACTCAAATGCAAGACAACCCACCTGCTGATTCGAAACCTAGTGCACCACAAATGGATTATAATACTAACACGAGTACTATGCCTCCAGTAAATCCAATGTGTCCTTATCCGACAGGTATTTATTTGATTAGTAATTGGATATATCGGTTTTATTGTATTTTAAAATAATTTTATCTCAATACTTTCAGCACAACCTCAATACCGAGAATCTCAATACGCTGCCACAACTATTCATGACGCCAATGATAATCAACACACAAGAATAATAGGAAATAACAACTTTTCACCGTTTTATCCAACTTATGGATTTATTGCGAATTAATTGCATTTTTTTTCTCCAATTTTCTCTTATTAGAAAGATACTTAAAATATGGAAACTGTAATCGATATGGCCAGATTGTGCGGTGCACACTGGCGGTAGAAAATTAGGGGGCGCCGAGAGACGCCAAGAAGAAAAAATTGAAAAATATTAAATATAATTCATTAGAATTTCTTAAAATCGATTGAGGTTTCCCATTTCATTTTTATAAAATTATTTTTTTAAAGTAAAGGGAACAAGGGGCCCTTATTAAAGTTGTGCAACAAACACAATCGGCGTGTCACTATGTACGAGTGCTGTTTATTGACACCACCTCAATACGAACATGTTGAACATCAAGAACTCTTACGGAGTCAAAATTACTAAAATTATCGAAACTTCTAGCTGATTGTCAGTAGTTCTAGTGTTCATATGCAATTGGTTTTTTATTCATAAAAGCGAATATATATACTCTTTAAAATCTTCTAATGGTCGGAGGCTTATTAACCACTGATTAATTTTGATTTATTTCATGTAAAATGGCATAATTTCGTTGATCTTTTATAATATAATATATTTTGTGTTTTCTTGTTCCATATTTCTAATTCTATTTATAGTTTCAAGTGTTTTTCTAATATTTCTGTATTTATGACAATGGACTACTACTGCCATTATAATAATATCCGTTTGCATTTATATTCTCATTTAAAATTAGTTTATTTTTAAAATGTTAATACATATTCTATTTTCATATGTGATCATTTGAATCATATGTTTTTATATGATGCATATACAGTGGAGTTCTGATCCATCGTTCTCGCATTCATCCCTTTTTTTTATTTTTTTCCCTTGAAAAAAATGCATCCAGATTCCACTGTATGTATAATTAAAATCCCCGATATGTTAAGCATCTCACCATAGTTAAAATTAAATATGCGATCCTCTTTTTATGCAGCAGATTGGTTCCAAAAAAGAAATTTAAAAATATGCCGAAATAAAATAGGTTTATATAATTTTCACAAAATTTCTAGAGAATTTTAAACATTTGATCAATCGAAAATAATTTATATCAAAAAAACATTCTGGCTTTAGTCATTTCCAGCATTCCAGAAATTTCTGTATATTTTAGAAAATAAATCTCATAAAATTAGGATATTGAATTTAGTTAAAAATTTTGTATTTAGATTTAAATTATTTCATGCCTTCAATTGTTCTTCAAATCATTTTTATTTTCATAAAAACCAGTGTCATGGCTCGTAGATAACAATAATCTGTTTTACGATTATGTAAGTTAACTACGACTGAGCTTAGATAGTACAGTCTGCCCTCCTATAACAAAGAAATAGGGGCCACGTTATAGAAACCAAAAGCACTCTATAAAATATTTATATGGGTTAGTATTCATTTTTATTTTATATACTATATACTTAAATAAATCTTTGAGATTTTTAATTACCGTAAGTTTAACTGCCACTTATTAATGAAGCTATTGCAGACAACCTACCTCATTATACACATTTACCCAGTTGAAGTTTACAACAAATTAGCCGATAATACCTAGACATTAAGATAAAATTATGAAGAATTACATGAATTATTAAACTTTTAGGTGTGTCAGTTTTGTTCTCAATTTATTACATTATTATGTTGCCACACATGAATACTTTTCATTCGTGATCATTAATTAGAGGCTGTGGAATAGATCTGCATCTCGTATGTGAGAACTGTACATAGTGGTATGGATTTATCTGCACCTCATACCTAAAGGTTTAAGCTTTTATAAATAAATGGTGCTTTTAGTTATATAAGTATATATACTCATTTTAATTTGATAAATGTATTTTTTTATTATGCTTTTGGGTGGTTTTTAACTTAATGCGTGCTGCACACTTAATATATAAATTCCTTATAATTGACGTACAATTTTTGAGTCAACTTTCGTTTGTAACATATGTCATGTATATTATAAATGAAATGTTTGTTAGATAAATAAACACGAATGGTAATTTAATTATCATAATTTGTAAGTGAAATATATTTTATATGTTGCCAAAACATTGTTTTCATTGACCTTCTCTTTCCAATGGATTAATTCGCCAATTACTGTTTTTGGTATGATCTGAATGGCGAAGGCAACTCCAACAACAATGAGCATGCGGAGAATAGGAAAATAAAAGCCATACAAAATCATCATCATACATTTACTGTTTTCATTGTTGCCGCTGCGTGGCCAGTCTGAAAATATCAATTAATTATTACTAATGGTTTAATTGGAAAGAGGATAGTATCAGAGAAGGGGGTTCGGGTAATAAATTGGTGTAGCTTCTTGCCTATGCGGATGACATAGACATTGTGACCAGATTTCGGGCCGCTCTCAGGGATGCATGCTAAGGAATAATAAGAGCGGCAATTGGTTTAAGACTAAGGATCAATGAGACCAAAAAAAAGACATGCCCATATGCCTAGGACGAATCCTGGAACCCTTGAGAGTCGGTAAGTATAGTTATGGGGCCATCCAGGAGTTCACGTAACTCGGCTCACTTATTACAAATAACAATGAAACCAATTGGGAAGTACGAAGAAGAATCATGCTGGCAAACCGGTGCTATTTTGGAGTTCAAAAGAATTTGAAGTCGAGATTCCTCTCGAAGAAGACCAAAGTCAAGGATGCATGCTAAGAAATAATAAGAGCGGCAATTGGTATGGGACTAAGGATCAATGAGACCAAGATAAAATACATGCTCTTATGTCAAGTATGAATCCTTGAAGCCTTGAAAGTCGGAGAGTACAGTTTCGAGGCTGTCCAGGAATGTACATACCTTGGCTCATTTATTTCAAATAACAATGAAACCAATTTGGAAGTATGGAAAAGAACCATGCTGGCAAACAGGTACTATTCTGGACTTCAACAGTAATTACGGTCAAGATTACTCTCAAAGAAGACTAAAGTCGAGCTCTACAAGACCCTCATCAGGCCCGTCCTAACATACATATCTGAATGTTGGGCTTCGACAAAACAAGATGAGCGACAACTGGATGTCCTGGAGAGGAGAATTCTGAGACAAATATTTTGAGCTGTATTTGACGACGGACAATGACGTATCCGAAGCAACAAGGAGATGTACCGACTATACAAGGATATACTGATCATGTAAGAGTTGATTTTGAAAGGCAAAATTTGTGCAATTTATGACAGTAGATTATATTAAGAGATTTGATATTGTTTTATTAACATTTGTGAATTTGGAGAGGAGAATATTGAAACGTAAATTATTTATTGCTAAAATACTCCGGGAATATTCAATTTTAATGTTGTAATAACAGCAACCAGTTGATTTATTGCCGTCTTCTTTTAACATATTTCATCTCCCAACCCAACCCAAGTTTAAACCTCAAAGCAAGGGTACAGAGTATGTAACCCTCGAGAAAAGAAGGTCGATTTACTTGGCAACGCACTTCTTCAAACTGTTGGTTGGCGCAGTACATAACCCCCTCATACTGTGCGAGTTGCCCTTACAGGCGCCACCTCACTACTATCGAGCTCATTCGCGTGTGCTTTTTCTTCCGCCAAATGTAAGGACAGGTGCTCTCAGAAACTCTTAACCAGTGCTATTACTCTGCTCAACCACTTGGCCTAATATGTAGATATATTCGATGTCAAATATAGCCGTTTTGTAGATATTTTATAATTCTTTTTTTTCTTTTATAGTTATATATGTTTTTTTTCATGTTATTATTATGTTTTTATGCGTGATTGGCGACCTGGGTTATTCTGTAATGCCAATCACGCATTGTCTTTATAAAAAATAAATAAATAAATATCCTTCTATTATTATTTTTTGCGTATCACTATTTGGTGTTGCCAGTATGGAAAAAAAATCGCAGTTTCTGACATCTTTATGCAATTGGGGGTGAAAGATTCAAAATTTGCACAAATAATGATAACATGTAATATATTTTAAATAAAATATGAGTAAATACATATAAAAAACACAAAATGATTATATTATGCCTATAGCTAATAAAATGATTTAATCTTAACAAGTATTATAAAACAGACCTCTGGAAAAAAATTAGTACATAATATACGTATTTAATAACAGCCATATTAAAATAATATAATTTCAAAATACCACATATGTAAAAAGGCACCATGTAAAAAGCTTGTCCGTATATATTACTACTCATTCAGTTCCTGTGTAAAATTACGGCGAATCAGTAAATGCATTTCAAGGCAGTGCATTGCGGATTATTCTCACGAATTATAAGTATCATTGGCTCAGCTAAAAAATTCTATTACACATGAGTAATAATTACGTACGTAGTTAAAATATATATTTTCATCAATATCTTACAAATCTAATTAGCACCAGATTATTGACACGATAGCATGTGTTATCATTCATACCGTTGTAATAATAATTCATAAGCATATAAATATCACAAGCAAATTCGACCGTAATGTGATGGTCGGTAACAATATCAAATTAAAAACTCTCATTTCTATATGAGAAAAACACTAACGCTTAACAATAATAATATAATTCTTATATATCTTGTGCGTATTTGGCAAAAAAATTATCTAAACATTTACGATCGATTAATAAATAAAATTTAAAAAACCCTGATTCATTTTGTGGCAGTAATACTAAATCAAATATTTAATTTACAAGTCCTGATCAACAATTTCAAGTTTCATCGATTTTAAATACTCATTCAAAAATCCTATTTACTTGTAATTCGAGTCATTTCTATAATTTGTCCTTTTCGGAAATATAAAAAAATAATATCTACAGATCTGTTGTTTTAAATAGCGAAATGAATAAAAATATTATCGCTGCTCTTAATATTTTACGGTATTTATTCACGTTAGAATATTATCCAAGAGGTAATACCTCTTTAAATAGTTACCGAAACTGCAAAACAACTGCAAAATAAGATTGTAATCGGCTTCCTCATATAATCTTTAATCTAGCCATGCCGGTGGGGATTATTTAACCTCAAAATAATGACCAAATTATGAAGCACATCACAAATACTCATTAAAATCCAAAAAAAAATTGAGTTAAAATAATTTGAGTTGATTTTTCAGATCCACATTCCATTTCGAGAGTTACTAGATCATTGATCAGGCACTGTATAGATAATTTTTTTACCAATCGTATATATCTAAGTTCAAAAACAAAATCCAAGCAATGTGTAAAACCTATAAATAAAATTTTATAAAATAGCTACTCTTTTATAATTTCTTTCTTAATTGTTTTTAGTTGGCGTTTTAATTTTTTTTATATAAGCGAATAATATGTTTATCTTACAAAGCTTATCGTAGATACAAATTTACGCACTGAACCCAAGAGCGGAAGCGAAACACTCGATCACGAGACTTTACGCCGAGTATTGCAAATCTCAGATTTTTACACAATATATTTCTCTTTTATTTATTAATCAATAAAACGTCTATCGTGATCGAGGATATTAAAAAAAAATCAGCATCTATGGGATCGTGCGCTATATTCCGTTTCAAAATTATAACATTTAAGGGGCAACGAATCCATAAGTAGGATATCTTGGTGTAAACGCTGTGTTGCCGCTGACTGTCATATGCTGATTATCATTGGCATCATGGATGGACTTGGCCGAGAATTGACCCTCTCGGAAGACAGGTTGAGCTAAAAAAAATATATTTAAATCGTGAACAAACGTACGATATAATTATCCGAACAAAACGATATATTTGAATATACCTGATTGGGGATAAAACTGTCCAGGGGCTTGCGGCTGCATATTGTAATTTGGTTGGACACCATCTCCCATTTGGGGAGCAGTGGGTTGTTGTCCGGGATAAGAATTCGGAGGCTGAGCCGGATAGACGTTATACGATCCGTCAGCTGGTTGCGGCGGATAACCCTGCATATTCGGTGATGGATACGAATTACTAGGGTACGGATTATTTTGTAACCCGGGGTCCGTAGCCATCGGAATGGAAACAGGAGGTACATCCGGCAGAAGAGATTGGCTTTCCCCAGTAGGAGGCGGCGGCTGAAATCCTACAAGAGGCACGGTGCCTATAATAATGTCGGCCGAATCGTCCAGATTCATGTGCATTCCCGAAACGCCGCAAACAACCTAAAATAATAATAAATTTAATAGGATTTATATAAATATGTTTGTTATATTTAACATTAATAAAAACCTGCAATTCATAATCTAAATCGATGATGCTGCAGTTTAACAAGTTGGACGGCGGCAACGGAGGTATTTCTAAGATTTTCAAAAAATGTTTCGTCGAGTTGCCATCTATATCGTCGGTCGACATTTCGGCGATCGTGACTTCTGATGTTTTCGAATCGCTGGTCGGTTTATGACAACGGAATTTAACAATCTATAATAAATATACATAATTGTGAATTACGTTGGGATAAATTAAAAAATATTATTCAGAGAGATTTACGAACCTTCACTAATTTTACGGATATATTGGTTACGTCGACATTGCTTCCATTTTCGCATGTTATATCGATAGGCATTGTTTGACCGGAACAATATCCGCTGACGGGAAGTTCGATGTCAACGTTCAGAGGACCCGATTTGCACCAGCAGCAACAGAAACTCTTTTCCATGTGTATTTGAATGGGTATCTATTTTATTTTTTTCAAATGTATATGTTAATATTTAATAACACTTTCTTTAAATTCAAACGGATGAAGGGACACGATTGATTACGCACTATTGGTAATATTGGGGGGACCAGAAATTTCTGTATGACTGTTGACTTTATTTTTCTTACATAAAACCTCTAAAATGTCCACGAAATCATCAATGACAAATCACGTTTTTTCGACAAAGCTGCAACTAAAGCTACAGGAAATCATTAACAAAATTTATAGAAATGTTCTAAAAGTTGTTAGATATCAATACCAATGGTGTACGTTGGACTTGATGTTAGGTGTGCTGAATGTGGAAAAAAAATACAGTTATTCTATTAATGAATTTAATTATTATTCACAATGAATTCTGATAGCCGTTTTGCGGCATAAAATTTTAGAGTAATATCAATGGAAAAAATACTCATAAAACTAAAACACAGAAGGGCACACTTTATGATAGTTCCATTGAAAAATTTATGTCGCAAAAACGAAAAATAGAATATGTATAAATAATAATAAAATTCATTAAAAAAAAACCGTATTTTTTTTTCCACATTCAGCACACCCAACTGCAACACCACTGTACGCCTCTGGTTGATACTGGTTGAGAAAGTTTAAATTGGGTAAAAGGAACCTGAAAGAACTCGAATGGTTGGATTTAAATGAACGCATTAATATTTGATTTATTCCGATCCTCTTCAGAAGATTAACAAATTATTCCAGAAACTCAGATCTACAATGCATATTAATTAAAACTGAATCAGGAAAGCAAATAAGATGCACAAATTATTCCGCATACAAAGAAACGTAGATTTCTTTATTATTGTGATCAGGGAAGCGACGTCCATATGGTCAGATTGTGCACCACACACAGTTGCCGGAAGATACTACAAAGAAGCAAGTAATAGGTTATGCAAAACGTCATATTTATGATATTCTCATCACGTATTTTATGTCATACTAATCAGATATTCTCAAAAACAGATTAAAATCTTATTTTTACACCGGAGGTTCGTATTCATGCAAACGTGTCAGAGATGGATTTAGAAGTTTCTAAATGTTGACATTGAAAACATCCCTGAAGTCGTCGAAAACTCCGGATGATGACATTTTGAATGCCGAAATTGAAGCAAATCCAATTGCAACTGTTCAAGAAATTGGTGATAATCCGGGATATTCAAGCTAAAGTGCAAGAACACATGAAAAAAATTGGTAAGGCGTAAGGAAAATAGACACATAATCTGATTACTGGAGATGAAAATCGGTATTTTTTCCAAGCTGAAGATAAAAAAAAAATGATTATCTTAGGGCTAGATCTTGCGCCACCAAATTTCCATTATTTCCGGGCATTTCAACACTTTTTACATTGAATAAATATTCAGAAATGCCGAAAATGTGAAAATGGGACCTTCTACTGAATATTTCAATTTAAAACAGACACAATTTTACGAAAGGGGGATCAAAAATTAACAGAAAGGTGGAGAGATGTTTCAAATAATCCCATAAATTATATTTTATATTAATAAATTGCGTAATCGATCGTGTCCGTCGATGTACAACACTCACATTGGCATTGGGTAGGGTGTTTAAATCCATATGACACACCACAGTAAATGCCATTTTAGTTTCTTGATCGAATTTCCATGGCCGATCAAGAGTTGCTTTTATTGTATAACGTACGTAACCGAATTCTCCTTCGAATGACGAAGGAAGAGTCGGTGGAAGGGCACAAGTGAACGGATACGAATGCGTTCCGGCCTGCAATTCAATTTCGTTTCCTGCGAAAGAAAAAAACAATGTAAATTTGCATCGCCAGTAACAAATGATTAGACTTTAGTATATTTACCACTTTTATTTCCTACTAAATAGTATGAAATACTGAAATATTCCTCGTTTGCGGTGTAATCAACAGTAATATCTCTATTATGGCCGTCAGTATTAGGCCTACTTTCAGTCATTTGCCATTTGGTCTCGGCTACTCCTTTAAATTTAATGTTTATACCTGAAAATAAAAAACAATATTTATTGTTCTAGTCCGTGAACGTTTAATACATGCATGCATTGATTTATATATTTATTTGTTTAAAATGCAGTTATTTAAGTTTTCAGCAAATAAGATTACGATATATGTGTAATACAATATGCACAAATGTGGGAGTCGGCAACTGATGATGTCAATTTATTTTTAAAATAGATTCAAGGTTAACAATGTCAATTGCAAGCAGACATGACAATTACAAATAATAAGAATCAGGAGGCCAAAATAACCGTAAAAAATCCAATAGAAAGGTGACTATATGATTCGTAATTGATTGCCAGACATAGATTAATTATATATTAACCCAGTTTAATATTAAACAGTAATAAATAAAGATATTACATAGTATAAACGGATTCAATATAAAAAAAATAAGTTATAGTTATATTTCGAATGTATAAATCTCTCAATTAAATATCACCAAATAGCTGCTCATTAAAAATAGAATGTTCAAATATTCGTAACTTTTTAAATATTCAATACGTAAATTATTTAAATATTCAAATATATTCACATTTTATTGAATCGTTCCGAACTGACGGGGTTTCCAAACTATTGGTAGCGACTTTACATGATCAAGCATACGGATGCGATTCCGCAGGATTGATAAAAATGAATTACACTATTGGCATATTAATCCGATTAAACAGTAATATTTAATTAATAAATCACAATAATATTTCAACAGTGAACTGTACTACAAATTAAAAAGCTGTAAGATTGTCTCAAAATTACGAGCAAATTAACATAATAAATATAACAATAAATAGACCAAAATAAGATTTATAAAAACAGTTATCGATAGTAAGAAATATACATATAAGAAATTATATAAGGGACTTTTTTATTGCACACTGGTCATAGATCAAAGTTTCTATCAATTGTAAAAAATATATGTATTACTCAATGGCCCATAATAGATTCTTATTGATATATTGGTAATATAAATATAGCACGAGCTAGATTGTTATCCAATTTAATAAGTTATTTGTATTAATATTGGGGTTTTTTGGTCATTTATAAGAATTCAATGTATGAATATTCAAATGAGATTCTTGTTGGATGAGGAGCAATGAGGGCGGAGTCACCTCGCAATTTTTTCGGGGAGTCGAAGGTGTATGTAACGAGCCCATTGACAGTCTGGCCAGGGTAGTATGTACTCCAGGCGTTGTCCAAGCTGATGACACAGTCCTTGAGCCCCATGGTGCCGGCACAGTATTGCCAGTTGTCGCACTGGCCCTGCCCAACGTTGTAATTCGGATGGAGTTGCCATATACCTATGGTAACAATTAAATAAAATGCAGAAAATAATTGAAGAAAAATATATTTAAATATTATTTATTATTATCGTTAATATTATTTAGTATTTTTACCCTACCTTATTTTTTATTATAATATATTTATACCACTGAACGTTAATCAAAAAATTAGAACAAATAAGAAATGTCACGGAGAGGAGTCATGACGCATACGCATTGAAAGATTACAAGTGGCGCATTCTAACATTAAAGACTGTGCGATGATAGAAGCGTCCTTTGAAATTACTTTAGTATTGGCGAAAAAAAGAAACTTGTTGAAAATTTAACGGTTTCACTTCCAATTTTGCAAAACATTCTGATTCTTCCTCCTCAACTCTACCCACAGAGGTATGTCAGGAGGTAAAAAATCGGAAATGCGTTGAACAAACTACGCCGATGCAATTTAAAAAGGCCTGTCAAACGTTATAATTTTTCTGCCCTAGCTCCTAGACCGCTATCCATATGGTCAGATTGTGCGGCGCACACAGGCTCCGGAAGGCTAGGTGCACTGAGAGGCGCCAAGAGAGAAAAATTGCGCCACTGGCTCCTCCCGCAGTGACATGTCAGTAAATCTCATTTTTGAAGTAAACAATATTTTTTCAACAACATCTTTACAATTTACAATTTTCCCAAATTATGATTTTCAGACCATTGCCTCTTTTTTTTTGAAAAAGGCTAAATTTAAGCGATATTTCTCGAATTATCAAGCTTTTCTTGTCCGATAACTAATACTGGATTTGCTACTTAAGCCACATCATTGCAAAATACGTGAAATCTTTTCCATTTTCGTTAGCCTAAATTTTTATCAGTCAAATTAGTTCTGATACTTCACTATTTTTTTTTCAACAAAAGAATTTCCGAATGAGTAAATTACCTGACTATATAATAACATATAAGTTTTTCTGAATTTCAATCATTCTTATTGTACGATATTTATGTTATTACTTAATAACATATAACTATCGTAAATAATTAATGTTTTATATTATATTCGATATCTTCAAATTGTGATTATTATTATTTTGTTATCTTCAGTGAGGTCAAGAATTTGCATTTTTATTATCAGTTTCCGTTTATTTTGATGAACTTTATCATTTTCTCACAGTATATATACGATTACGATATGGATTGCCCCACTAAATAAATACATGGAGGAGTCCCTTCCTGCCCTGGGTCAGGTACTTCCGAGTCCCACCTGTCGCATCGGGCTGCGGAAAGCAACAGACATCATCTTATACGAACGTATGTATTATATATACATTAATATTAATAATTTTTATAATAGCATGTCATTTATTACTACAAAATATATATAAGCCGTTTATTTTTTTTTATTTAAGAAATTCTTTTTTTAATATTTATCAATTATTTATAAAATGATATATATTATTTAGAACGTATTTTTAATTTAAATATTGGATTTTAAAAAAAATCATTTGACGACAGGTGAATGTTGGTCATATAGATGGGGGGTCAACCCCGTTCCGATGCATGTAGCTGTGTCGGTAGATCACATTCCCATACAATAATAAGTGTGGGAACCGAACCCTAGGTAGCCGCCACCGCAAGCACGTAATAATCGGCAGACTTTTCTCACGTGGTTTACTTCATACTTCATGGTCTGCTCGCTTCGCTGAGAAGACCCTTTTTTGTTCCCACGGGTACATCTAAAACTTGTTTTTCGGGGATTAATCGCATACGTAATACCTTATTCGTAAAAAAGTAGGTTAGATTTTTGGGGCAAAACGACCGGATATAGACTTCCTTGGCGATGAATGTATACAAATTGGATCTCTCTTATCCCGAATAAATTAAAAATATTATATTATGATTTATATCATTAAATTATATTATGATTTTTATTAAAAATATGTATGTTTTTTAAATAATATAAAAATTATGGCTGCAGTTCGCTGTGTTTAGGTCGCGTTATTCAATAAAAATTACAATTTATTTACGCATGATTCAATTAGACAGGTAGAGCGAGAGCGGTATGTTTTATGTTGCGTTAGAGCGAGACGCAAGATGCCGCTTGACGTTTCGTATCGCTTCCGCCGGAGATGGAGGGACGATTCAAATTTCGATTTCGATGCTGTCAGTTTGACGTTTCAGTTCGGTTCGTGAGCGTGTTCGCGGAGGACGTCCGTTCCTGCACTCTTTGATAACATAACAGTGAATGGATACAATTAAGACAGCAGCAGTGATTGATTGAATATTTAAATACATAATCAATGGAAACAATGCCGATCAGCGATGACGAATATGATTCGCGACAAGGATTCGATCACGATGATCGCCATCACTCATCAATGTCAAAAGCAGAGCTTAGAAAGGTAAATATTTTTACTAATTAATTAATTGATTATTGATTGAATGTGTATGTTAAAATTTTTGAATTAAATTCCAGACGAACAAACCTATTATGGAGAAGAAGAGGAGAGCTCGTATTAATCAGTGTCTGGGCGAGCTGAAAGATCTCATACTCGAGGCAATGAAAAAGGATGTGAGTATGATATATATTTATTTAATAAAATATGATTTTTGTCTAAACAACTTCTTCGGCACAATAAGGTCGCAGCTGCTATCTGTATTGACATAGTACAGAGACTAGGGGACTACGAAACACTTTCAAATAGTAAAATGACATACTGATGTCCCCTCATTTTCCCATGATGGTATATAATAATAGATAACTGTATTTCTTAAGAATATCCGTCAATAGGAAGGAAGAGAACCCTTTCTTATTTAATGATTTCGTGGGGATTCCTTTTGTGCATCTTCAAGATCATAAGATCCGATACGTGTCGAGTGTTTTGTCGAATTTAAGTTTTTATTAAATTAAATAGACATGTTTCCTATACTGTATTCTTCTAAATTATCTATAGGTGCCTTGTCCATTTACGGACGTAGTCAATCTATATGTTCTTGTTTTTTCTCCATACAATTGTCATTTTTTGTACGAATTAAAACAATACTATAGCTCCCAAGCTGGTCCAGTTGCAAAGCCACGACAGCTTCTTTCTTCCCAACTACCATTTACCTTCTAATTTTTCATCCATGATGGTCCGCAGATGGCAATACTTTGATCCACGAATGATGTGTTCAAAGTATTCAACTTTACGGGGTTTACAGTGTTAAGAAGCCCCCGCTCCTTGTGCAGAAGTTGAAGTACAATTGTATTCTTGATTTGTTCCATCTTCCTTTCTTCGGCGAAACCACATTTTAAACGCCATAAAAATATACGTGCACGTATTTATTTAAAATACTTCCTCACCCTCAATCCTATTTATTCGACGGCTTCTAATTATCCTTTTCATTATCGGAGGACCCTCGAGTATTTTTGGATGTAACCTTTAAAAACTGCGTAATAAGCGATTGTTTGCTTTTGAAATGTAAATCTTTATGTATTTCATGATAAGAGGCCAAGCACTTTTGTAATTTCATCTTGAGCTTCTTCTTTGCATTACAGGTTAATTTATCTAAAACATGTATCTGCTTTCTTAGTCATTAATTGTGGTAGATTCATCTAACATTTCGACCAGTTCTTCTTCGTTAAAAGCACGGTCCTTTAATATGTCTTCGATATCTTGAACATCCCGACCTTCAAATCATTCTCTATCTACTTTTGTTGGCACAACATTTTCTTCAGTGACACAACTTTTTCCGGCAAGCATTTAAAGTCGATTATCTTATTTCTCTGACGGAAGCAGAAACAGTATCTCCACAATTCGATCGATAGATCTTTAACCGATCCGTCACGGCGGCTCGAAACTAACGGCCGATGGGGTCTATTTAGTATGAAATGAATGTATGAAAATAGACGGCAAGCATTTCAAGTCAAGATAATGATTTTAAAAATATCATTTTTTAAAATGGATTATACTATGAATAAAAATAGTTAGGGTTTCACTCGCTCTTGCACATGTGCGATGTTTTTTCTCGCTCGCATCCGGTACGGAGCGAATTTATTCTTGACTTTTTTAGGCAAATACAAAAAGTTTGTGACATCTAGGATTTATTAAAAGAGTTATTCGAAAAAAATCAAAAAACTAGGGTCCCAAATCGGCACGGCTAGGTTAATCAGTGTTATGTGAGTAACATGCATATTATTTCGAAAATGTAAGTTAAGCGCGACTGAGCTTAGTTAGTAGCCGGATAGGTGTCCGACAAGAATAGGGAATTCGGGGATTTCTTTATAATACTGGCCAGGGGGTATGTAAGAGGAAGATAACCATTACCTCCGCATGTTTTATATACATATTTATGTAGGTGCGTTGGAATTAATAACTTAATGTCATCTATCCTTCGTTAAACAAATAAATTTCAATCCAATACTGAAATAATATTAAAATGAACCAGTGTCGTGGTTTGACACTGGGGGTAATATTAGTGTGAGAGACTCATTCCTGTGGCATTGCATATGGGTGAATGCCGCTTTGGGATATTTCTGTTATGACAAATTTTTAATTGATTATATTTTTCTAAAAACCGTGTTATACGAGGTCCGGGTGTGTAATCCCATTTTTTTTTTCGTCGAGAAATTACTATATCCTGTACAGCATCACCCAATTCGGAACCAATTGTAATTAACGGTGAACAATATGACCCCGCCACCAGTTTCCAACAAATTCCACATCTGGTTTGGGGTGTAGACACGCCATGACGGAATGTTCCCACGACTCGTAATAAAGTGCACGTTGTTTGCCTTTATGTCGGTCATCCGACGCCAGGTGAAGGAATTGCTCCAGTCGAACGTTCCCACCCTATTTGTTGTCGGGCAAATAACTTCACATGGGTCCCACGCCACCCCACTCAGTTTTAGCACAAACTGCCATTTAATAGATACCGGTAGCAATTATCCAATCTGACCCCCTCGATTCGATAGTGCTCGTCAACATTTTTTTACGTACGCACCTGTTCCTTGCGCGGCTAGCTTATCACACCTGAATTGCAATACCGCCGGTCGACTTCCTCTTTTCCGTTCTTTTATCAGATAAAAGGATTAAGAATGTGTCGTATTCTTCCCACGGATCTCCCCCGCGTGTTTGTGAATTTACTTTTGATTTCATGAATGAATTTTTTTTTGCAGCCTTCTCGTCATTCGAAACTGGAAAAGGCGGATATATTGGAGATGACCGTGAGACATCTGCAGACGATACAAAGACGTGGACTGGCAGCGGCTGCTGCTACAGATCCAGAGGTTCTACCGCGCTTTCGTCAAGGCTTTGCCGATTGTGCTGCGGAGGCAACCCGGTTTCTCTCTCGTCCACCAGCACTAGCAGCACCGGCTCGCGGTCGTCTTCGGCAACATCTAGCAGCATGCGTTGCCGCATTGCATCAACCAACAGCACCGTCAATCCCTCACGATCTAAACGGAAACATTCACATGGGAGGAGTACCGCTTATACCAAGTCGATTACCTACAGGCGAATTGGCGCTAGTCCTTCCTCCGCACGCTCAACTTCCGTTTACAAGACCCATATCAGATATTTTCTCACAGAACGATCATCATTTGAGCGCTTTTCAATCGGTCAAAGGTGGCAATAGACCCCCTAGTCCAGCGTCGTCAATCTCAAGCTGCGACTCGCTCAACTCCGACAGAGACACGCCACCGCATGCAGCTATTGCCAGCACATTCCCAACACCTCCAAGCCAAACTTCTTGCAATGAATCAAGCCCCGAAACGCAAAAACCAATAGTTTCATCGACGACTATATCACCCGAATCGAGGATAGATCAAAAGGCTGCAATCGCTGATAACAGCAGACAAAGAGGATCACTCTGGAGGCAGACGGATGCACAGAGTCCACAAAAATTCAGCAATACCAATGTGGAGGCATTGAATTATTCAGTGACACCCACTGGTAAACGAAAAATGTATACGAGCAATCCATTAAATGTTATATCTACCTCAGAACCGCCTAGAAAGATTGCATGTATGAAAGTTAGCAGTTCACAGAGTCCTGAACAAAATTACAATGTGCAAAATGCGGCAGGGCGTAGCACTCACAAACAAAATGAAGATAAAAACGATCAGGATAACCAAGCCGGAACAAGCAGTGCGCAATCGTCAAAGGACATGTGGAGGCCCTGGTAGATTGTTTATGATTTAATGAATGTATAGATTTAATGAAAAGCTTTAATAATTTTACGTGTACGTATATGATGTGATAATATAGTTATTATAATAAATATTTTTATGAGATAATACTGATTTATTTTTTTCAAATCCATGGTAAATGGCATATGGTAAACTTTGACAGCTTCTTATTTCACGCTGGTATTAAATTTTGACATTTTTTTATTAGAAAGCTGCCACACATATTTCCTTATCATTTAACACTTTGAAATTTAGTGTACATTTTTTATTTGCAATAATAAATTCTAACTTGTACACAACTCCTTGGTATGTATGCAACATTGATGGTGCATTAACACTTTATGAGCCGTTCACGCCTTTTGGCGTGATTTTGTAGCCAAGCCGTTATGAGCCGCTCACGCCTTTTGGCGTGAGAGCCATACCCCCCTTGGCATTTTTTTTTCTGATAACGATACACAATGTAATTCTACTATTTGACCACCGATGGATACACGTGCATGTTAGCTTGTATTATCATTACATGAAATCATGCGACTCCCAGGCTAGTTGTGATGTAAAACCTTGCGTTAATTCCAATGGTAGATTTATAGGGATGCTTTGATGCCGGAGCATCAGGCCCCCGACCGTTGGGGGCCCCGAAGACTTTACTCATTATTTAAAAAAAAAATAGTTTTGTGTGCTTAATAAAGAAAACGTATTAAACCTGAGGAAGTTTAAGTGATTAAATATATGAAGAAAGCTATCGAAAAATAGACGAAGAAAGCATTAAATACGTCTCAGATCACAGTTCAAATAAAAATGAATGTTTAAATTTGCAGATATAATAAATTTGTTATTTATAATCATTTTTTTAGGGCCCCCTGAAATGTAATTAGCATCAGGCCCCAAAAAATCACCATCCGCCACTGATTACTACGCAGAAAATAGCATTGCTGCTAAATTTCGTTCTGGTATCTTCGAATAAGGCATGAGATCTGTCGGAATCAATCATGGATAATGACTAATAATAATAATTATCGGCCGCTGGGGCCCCTTAATATTAAGAGGGTGTCTTTCGGGGCCCCAGGGTTTAAAATCTTTAGGTTTTAAGAAAAATTACGTTAGCTTTTGGTATATGTGTATTAAATAATTATATTCTGGTGACCAAATAGTTCTTTAACATTTACTCTATTCACTCTATTCCCTAAATAATGTGGAATTCATGTAAAAATGCTATTTCATTAAAATTTTTGATGACTTTCCTTTATTTTAATAACTTAAAATAATAAGAATTTTTTTTTACATCAATTTGGGGGTCTCGGAATTTTACCATTTGGGGCCCCCACTTAACCTGATTAGCTACTGTAGATTGATCAACCGATCAACTCCTGTTCTATTGCTTGACTACGCTAAACCTCACATCGTCAAAATGACGGTCGCAAAACTACTAGAGTAGGAAGTTCTCCATCATCCATCATGCTTATTACAACTTCTTTCGGAATTTGAATAACTTTTTCATAAGAAAACAATTTAATTCCGACAATGCTTTGTTTTTTTCTATAAATCTCAAATTTTATAACTTTTCTGAAGAAAAATGCATTTTAAAAAATACGCATACTTTTTAAACAACTTAATTAATATATTCCGAATTGAAAAAAAAGTTTGATCACACATGTTCAAAACCGGATGGAATTCTCATGCATCCCTACATGGTATGATCAACACGCATACCCCTGCAAACACAATGACGGGTTTAAAATATAAAAGAAGGGCAAGGGTGACTGTGTTTATGCAAATAAACTTGATTAAACATATTTAGTTGATCCTAATTGATTTAAATGTAACAAGTTTTAGCAAATCCGTGTTTTTTCCCATAGAATTCAAAGCTAATAGTCAATTATTAATCCATTTCTTAATATAAAATGACATATTTGGTCGCTAAATAAGTGGATAAGTGAAGCCACAATAATAAAAACATCTATTGAATTTTGAAAATGGAGGTCTATAATGTATAAGATGATACTTTACCATATTGATGCGTATCAATAGATTTTTTATGAACGACATGGGAAACCCCTACCTGTGATATTATAAAGGTGCATATTTACAGTTTCCAATATGTACCTCAACTTCCTTTCCCACAATCTTGATTCACATCCCCTAACAAAGATCGGCAGTGGTAATCAACATTCCATTCGCAAATAAAATAATATATTATATTCAGTTATGTATAATGATAACATTTTATTTTCCTGTGAATGATTTAGTATAATTATGGGTTTTAGAATTATGGTCGAATAAATTTTTATTATTGTGTCCATCGTCTCCATGGTTGGCTAGCCATGATCAACAGTAGCAAAGTGTAGTGTGAGAAAGTTTTAAGAGACCCGTTCACAAGCGCCACGCGACAGACACAAAAGAAGCCACTTGTTTGGTCCATTCATCTGTGAGGTTCTCTCTTCAAATATTATTTATAAAAAAAATAACAATCGATATCATTCCAGTTCTTATAGAAATAATAATTATGGAATGCGTGAGGCCATGTTATTCTTTTGCGAAGATAGATACATCGCACACAATGATAGATTGATAATATAATATTATGTGAAAAGTGGTAAATGGTAAAAAATAAATGTTATAAGATATTAAAGAATATTTTATTTATTAACTTTCGTTTTTATTATAAATAATTTTATTTTCAATTAAGTAATTGTTGATATTTTTCTTCTATCTCGAAAAAATACGATATGGTAAATAAATACGCATATGTTCAAATGATTTTTTGGAAAATGAAAATATTGTTGTTTTTTTTTGGCAGCTGCGGACAATAAAGGTCAACGATTATTTATAATATTTATTCTTTGAACATTTTTAGACAAATATAAAAAGTTTGTGACATGTAGGATTTATATTAAAAGAGTTATTAGAGAAACATCAAAATAATCAGAATAATAGTATTTTGGCTGCTATGTAAAGTTTCTTTTAGAGATTACAGCGCCAATGTATTGACATATTATGACATTTAATATCTAGTTATATTTAAAAGGCTACTCTTAAATAAAACAATTTTTTTTAACCCCTTATTCAAGCTTATATATTTGTTGTCTTAATATTTTGCTAAATTGTGTTGTTTATTTTATTTAAATAAAATTATTACATGACATTAAAATAAATGCTAAGACAATATCATTCGTAAATAATATATAATATTGGTGCGGTAATAGTGTTTAATAATTTTGATTTTGATCATAAAATAATAAATAAATAAATAGTCAAAATATACAATAAAATATGTTATATTTTGTACTCATTCATTGCAATGCATATTTTTGATAAATGGTATCAATACTTTTTCATGTGTGTTTTACTGGTCATAATTTTGTCTGTTAGGACTGCCGATCCGCTGTGTTGTTTAGACCTCGTGTGCCGTGTTTCTACTGACGGAACGTCAAGATGAGTTCCAATAAAGGGGATTTGAAGCGTAGCAGGGCACAAAAACACCAAAATCGGACGGTTTTTAAAAACGATCTTCACGATACTTCCTCGAAGACCAAATTCATCAATTCTATTCAGCCACATGGAGTATGCGTCCGCTGCAAAGAAATCATCGAGTGGAAGATCAAGTATAAGAAGTATAAGCCTCTTACAGCGCTGAGGAAGTGCGTGCGTTGTGAACAGAGAAGCATCAAACACGCCTACCATGTCGCCTGTTTACCATGTGCCCGTGCTGCTGGCACCTGTGCTAAATGCTTGCAGAAGATAGAGGTATTCAACTGCCCTAACCTCAAACTTATTTTAACCAATTTTTTCAGTATAATTTGTCATTGATGGATGCTTTTTGCATTCATTTGATTTATGTATGTTGTGCAGGAATCTGACGGATCTCATTGACATTTAAAAATTGGAATAACTTTATCTCTTATATTATTATTAAAATTTATTTAAATATAATATATTTTGTAGTGAATATTTTAGAATAATTCACACCGATAATGCAGTATTCAAATATATTCGTCAAACTCCAGTAAAAAAGATGGCTATAAAGCCAGCAATAAGCAACTTCATCTTGCATTATTTGATATTATTTAATTATACATTGGAATATTGTTATGTTTTGCAGGTTATAGAAAATAAAGAAAGTACACCGGCTGAAAAGAGTGAGTTCGAACATATTTTAAAATCGTTACCAGAGAGAAAACGCCGAACATTACTTAGGTATGATGAAATCAGTATTATAATATGTTAATGTTTTTATCTTTAATAAATTTTAAATATGTTTTAGGTATCTAAAAAAGAAAAAAGAGAGTGAAAATGAAGAAAAAGATGGCGGCAAAGAAGAAAACGACGCCACTGACGCAGTTAAAAAAGTAGATAAATTAGAAGAAGAAATAAACAAATTAAAACTACAGGCTGTTAAAAAAGTCGATGATGATAGTGATTTTAGTGATGATTTTAGTGAGGATTACGAAAGTGACGATAGCAACTTTGGGAATTATTCTGAATAGTTTTAGTACATTATTTAATATGCCGGCTGTAATATTGTAATTTTTTGCAATTATAAACTCAATTAGACTTTTATTCTCAATTATTACGTGGAATTGATTAGTTTATATATATATGAAACCACATAATTACTATGATGGTTTCCCTCTGTTTACTAACAAATGCCAAAATAATTCCAAATATGTTAACATTACGGAACGTGGAATCTGCGTCGTTTGGAATTATGGTATTCTCGTTATTCGAGATTGTATCCATTATTTATAATACTTTTTCATGTACGTCTTCTGTAAATATAATATGCACTGTTTCGATGTCCACATGTATGAAAATGTTGAAGAAATATACATAAAACACATTTTAATCACAAATAAGACGCTTAAAGAGTTATTATTACAAAATGTGCCGCTTTATCCGTTCATGATTCCAGACGTCTGTTACTCGGTGAAAATTTAAATGTTTATTTAATAAATTTGATATTATAAGATATATTTACGCAAGTTCAATGTTTAAATAATAAAATATAAATTAATTAGTGGTTTTATTTTTTTTTAACTATCTCTATCTTAAATTCTATAGCTTCGTTAATGCTTTAAACCTCTTTCTTGTTTTGCAAAAAATTGTATGTGTATTCTCGCTCAATAGCTACAACTCCCTTTCATCATTTTAGTATGCCATTTGGATGAAAAATAGACATCAAAGCCCGTTTTCTGCATTGTTCAAAATAAATGGTTGCATTCCATTTATTTATCTCCAGTAATTTTAGCTGTGTGAGGTCTCGCATTATCGTGTTGAAAAATATGTTATCTCTAATGAATATTCTGAATATTTTTGAAGCTTATCACAATATAACTGTTCCGTTATTGTCTGGCCATATTTAAGAATTTTATATTAACTAATTCCTTTACAATCTCATCATTCAGGCAAAGGTACCTTTTTGATCCTTAGGTTCAGTTTCAGTGTTCCCAGGGGTACCACTGTTTTTTCGACATTGGTTATTTGCTATTTGTAGAATAGATTTGGTTGAATTTGCTTCAACTTTAGTCTGTATCACCTCTTTTTCCACGTTTACTACCCTTTTACTTCGATATTTATTTTTTATGTTGAAAATTTCCACTCTGAAATTGTTTGAACCATTTCTGACACTACCGAATAGTCAATATGTTTTCCATCCTAACGATTTCATGATTTTTGACACCTCGTCTGATTATTATTGTTACAATCTGCGCGCGACAGCTCGGTTCCTGGGCTTTGGCTGGCGACGTGACTCGTATTCGAAGAGCCAAGATAACCTGGAGAACGTCCGTCACAGTCATGAC